>VDFB02086081.1:306060807-306239159 GCA_007258455.2 Sequoia sempervirens | reverse complement strand
TGCTTATGGTGAATTTTCCTAGAGTCGTAGATACATCTATCTTCATATACTCATGCACATATTTACTCATGTGTATGAGTTTATCATATATACATATATATACATTTTATGTATATATCTCCTTGATTTAATTATAAACACATAATGAATAAACTCACACAAGACAAAAGACTCAATCACATAACCTAAATTTAAAACATTCTCAAACAAGATCATAATGTCATCTAAACCATACTCAAAACAAGGCTAAGTCAACTTGCCATTTCCTAGACTATCGACTCAACATCACTAAACTAGAAATGAGTGTGTGAAAGCTCAGTTACACTCATTAAGGGTTACTAGACCAAGTTCTTCTCTTGAGTGATACTTCCCCTCTCTTCCAAAGGATTGAATCTATCCCTGCATCCAACTTAGCACATTGAAATAGTAGTTAGTTGAATCAATTACAACCATTTGCATCATATATTTCATAAACAAAATCATTATATAACATCAATTTGAATCAAATATTTATTTATTATATTTCCAAGTTAAAGCATAAACACATACATTTAAAGCATTTTCACTCAACTTGATGAAAGTAAATAAGTAATAGCACAATGGGGTATAACATTTCTCTTATATTGCATGCACATTTAATGCTTAAGCTTTCCCTTGCTTCTCTTCCTCACTGTGTTGCTTGTCCTCTAAATCATTAGGTCTTCTTACTAGATAAAACCTTTATGGTAATCTTATTTTATCATATATCCTCTATTGTATCATTTTTAACATCTATGTAGCCTCATCCAATTTTCACACCACATTGGCTATTTTGACTAAAATATACCAACAACTCTTTGAGGAAAAAATATCTTTAATAGGTCTAATAGATTTGGGAGTGCCATCATAGGTCACATTATGCATAGATTGAGATTAACAATTCAAGACGATCTTTATATTTCATTGGTTCACACTAATTGGTGCATGCCAAGGTTTAAGAATCCAATTAAGGACTTTCAAACAAAGTATCTTAGTAGTACCCAACACAAATAATAGATTACATACACATATATGAAATAGAAACAATAAATATTTTGTTGGTAATCGTTTCAACTTTGTGCCTCCCCTTTTATTTCACATCAATTTAATTGATATGAGGAATATTAATGGGTTTATCATGCTCAAATATGCCTCTAATAGTTGTAGTCTCCCTTTCCTAGACTTTAGTTAAATACCCATTTGAAAAAATCCCAAAAGTGGCTAAGTCTATGGCCCCTTTCTATATTTCATCATGTCAGAACTTCAAGTCCCCCAAGGACATTTGGACCAAGCCCTTGGTTCCAAGTTCCTTCCCTTTCCCCTACTTCCTCTTTCTTTCTTTGGTCCTATTAGAACTTCAAGTCCTCTAAGGAAATTTTGGTCCCATCAAAACTTTGGGTCCCCCAAGGACATTTGGACCAAGTCCTTGGTTCCAAGTTCCTTCCCTTTCCCCTTCTTCCCATTTCTTCATTTTGGTCTATCGAAACTTTTGATCAATTAAGGATATTTTGGTCCGATTGGAACTTTGGTTCCCCCAAGTAAATTTGGACCAAGTGCTTGATTCCAAGCTCCTTCCCTTTCACCTACTTCCCCTTTCTTCATTTTTGTCCATTGAAACTTTGAATTCCCCAGGAACATTTTGTTCTAGTTCAAACTTTGGGTCCCAGAAGGACATTTGGACTGAGTCCTTGGTTCCAAGTTTCTTCCCTTTCCCCTACTCCTCTTTCTTCCTTTTTTCCTATCAGAACTTTGGGTTCCCCAAGGACATTTGGAAAAAGTCCTTGGTTCCAATTTCCTTCCCTTCCACTACTTCCCCTTTCTTCATTTTGGTTTGTCAAAACTTTGGATCCCCTAAGGAAACTTTGGTCCCATTGAAACTTTAGGTCCCCCAAGGACATTTGAACCAAGTTCTTGGTTCAAATTCCTTCCCTTTTCCCTACTTCCCTTTTCTTACTTTGGTCCTGTCAAAATTTTGTGTCCCCCAAAGATATTTGGACCAAGTCATTGGTTTCAAGTTCCTTCCTCCTCCCCAACTCCCAACTCCCATCACTCATCATATTTTCATCTTTTGAACCAAAAGCACCATTAATGTTGCAACGACTTCCTCAACTACTAGATTTGATTTGTGGATCTACATAAGAGAATTTAAATATATTTTTTACAAACTGCAAGTGGAAAAATGGTGCACATGCTTCATTTATTATTTGTAGACTACTTTTTTGTCAGAGGGAAATCCCTAGCTATGATTTTGTAGGACATTTTATGGGTTTTTTTCTCTTCATCCACATATTCATCAATGTGGAGGCATATCATGGATGTTTGGGCCATTTTGACAAGCTTTCAACTTGATTTTTGGGTGGACACATGATTTTCAAGGTCGTGGATAGGGTTTCTTGCCCAGTCATGTGCCCTATCTCTCTCTCTCTTATGACCTTCAAATGAATAAAAGGTACTTTTGTGCTCATTGTAAAGGATTCCTTGGTTTTTCTTTGCTAGATTTATGCAACCGCTACATTCTACAATTGTAAAACTAGCTTTTACACATCTATGTTAATAAAAATCACCTTTTTACGTCTTCTTAGTGCTTGCAACTTATGTAATGTTTGATAACTTTGTACATGCATAAGTTCTTATCATCCTTTCTGGGTTGTATGATTGTGCTAATTTATTGCAAGTGTTGATTATGGGTAATCTCCACCCCTTTTATGATATTTTAGACCTCAACCTTGATGCTTGCTTGTAAAAATGATAAATAAAATAACTATGTAAGCTTATTTAGTGATTTTGTTGACTCTCTATGCAAAATATAAGGCATGAAGAAACATGTTATAATCTTGGTGCATCACCACCCCTTTAGTTTTTTATATTTCTATCTCCCTTTACTCTTGCAAGTTGATACAATAAGATTAGCTTAGGGTTATTTAGTGTTGATTTGGATCATCACCTCTGCATCTAGATTAGAGAGGAAGCTGACCTTCTTTGAATATCTGACCCCATTTGCAAGGTCTCACACCTTGAGGTCAATTCCATTGTGGCATAGGAATGTTGGACAATCTCCAACAGGGTGTAATTTCATGTGATAACAATAAAAAAAATTTAACATATACAAGAAGGTGCAAGGCCACATTAACACAAATCCAAATGATCTCTTTATGATTCTAAAAGATAATTTTTTTTAAGGATTTAGAGCTTATTTATTACAAAAACCAAGGGACATGAAATTATACACATCCAAAACCTATTACCACCCCCAAGGATTGATATGAACCTCAAAAAATGTGGTAAGCATTAATTCTAGCTAATGTACTCAATACATACCGATATAGGTGGAATATTTGGAACACACCATGTGGTACCAAGGCACAAATCCAATGTTTAAATTTGAACTTAAGTACTAAGCTTGAAAGATGATTATGCCATGAAGAAATCATGAAATGGTTCTTTGTCACTTAATGCAACAAGAAAGCCACAATACCACTCCTTCGTGTTAGCACATGAGCATCCAAGGGTCTTTAGAAACCTATTGGAGAAAGTGCAAACACTAATACATGATGATATAAAACCTACAAAATGAAGAACATGAAAGAAAACAAATTCTATTTAGTTGATACAATGTTGTTTATTGAGTAAGAATGCTCTTCAATAATATCTAAATCAAAACCTCAACTCCATATGGCAATCTTAGCCTAAACATAAAACTTTCTTTCAAAGATAATGACTATACTTTTATTTTATTTATGAATAAGTGTCCAAAATTACCATGTAAAAAATAGTGTTACATATATTCACAAAAAATGTGGATAAAAACAGTCACACCCCTAAAGTTCATATGTGCCAACAACCTAGAACATAAAAACATAAACAAAGCCACTAGATTGCGAGAGTAGTACAAAGGGGAGGAGGAAGATCTCAATCATTTGATTTATCCATGCATAAAACATGACATAAAAATATAAAACATATTTATTCATTGATAACATAAAATATCTATGATTTGTAAAAAAATAGAAATAATAAATCAAATGAAAACAAACTACCTAAAAAAAAAAATTGAACAAAAGACAAAAATATCAATAAATTGATTAGATCTAACTCACATCAACTTAAATGTAAGATAAATAGATAGAAAAAAAGAATATACCTACTTTTCCAAAGACATTGTATATTGAATAGCTTATATTTTTAGAATAGCCAAGCTACAACATTAAAATTAGCTACATAAAAAAACTTAACTCATTAAGGGCCCTGATCTTATAGCCTCTTAAAAAAGAAGAAACAAAATTGTCTCAATCAAGGCTTCTACACCTAAACAGTAAACATCCTGGTGGGAACCTTCCACCGTGTATATATTTTTATTAAAAGTAGTCTCATGGTCCCTAGGCCCTTTGGTCTTGTGGAGGTTATTAAAATCTTTGACAATCTTTTCTCATTCATCATGTTAGATCCGCGGCGGATAATTAAAGAGAGTTTGTCAGTATGATAAGATGCATTTCCAATAGGTAAAAGGAAGAAGCAATGAGGAAGCCGAAAGTCCAAATCTACGCGTGCCTAATTTTATTGGGCAAAAGTTTTTAATACGATATACGTAATGATTCTGTTTTTGTGCTGTGTGATTAGACACGAGGATGTTACCTTCCTCCACGCTCATCCTCTGCATTGCACCGCTCCACCTCATTAATGATTTTTTTCAGTCAATCAATCTCTGGGCGTTTTAATTGCCTCTCTCTGTATTACAGGGCTGCAAAGGATTCTCACTGTAAGCTGGTTTTGTTCTGAGAATGGAGTGGGTCTTGAACAAGGTTCTTTTTCCCGTCCGAAAAGCTTTGGTTGGCCTTGCCACTCGCGTCAGAACAAGAAAAACTGGTTAGTTTTTGTTTTCTTTCATGTTTAAATGTCTTTTTGGTTCTGCTTGTTGTAAGCCTGAGCTATCCAGTTGGGAAATTCCCCAAATGGGCACTGGTTATTGGTTTGCTTTAATGAAGTATTAGATCTGGATCTACGGTCTTCATATTTTGTTTTGGTGTAGGTAAAAGGAAAACAAATGTTGAGGGTGGAGTTCTAGCAGGAACATTTGTTGGGAACTTGGGATGTTGTGTCTGTTTTGAAATTCAAAGCATGTTGTATTGTCTGTTCAAAGATGGTGGGTGTAACTTTTCTGTGTTGTTTGACTATCCTCAGCAAGAATGTGTGGCCCCTTTCTTCTAGATTGCAGGCTAGACTCTTTTGCACTGTCCATGGGAGTGTAATGGCAATTAGTCGTGGTTCCGGCACTCGAGATGCTTTGTTGTAATGATTTCAGGGTGGAGATGCGGTCCCCGTCCCTCAGCTTTGATCAGTATAAAGGGTGAAAGTTGTCTTAGTTCTGGTACCTGAAATGCTGTGTTGTAATGCTTTCAAAATGGCTATGAGGTCGCTGTTGCTCAGCTTTGGTCCTATATTTTAAGTTGAAACCTGTTGCAGTTCTGTTACCTAAAATGCTGTCTTATAATGCTTTCGGGACGGAGATGAGGATCCTGCATCTCAGCTTTGATCAACATAATAAAAAGAAAATGAAAATCTTTAGGCTCTGTAGGCCTATCCATCTAAGCATTTCTTTTATGAAAAGTTGGTGTTCAATTATCAAATTGAACAGTAGAAGATCAGCTCTTACAAAGTAAAATAACAAGGTCTGCTGTCCTATAGGCTACCCCATTCCATTCCATTCAACATAGATGTCCTACTGGCTATAAAATAAATCAATACCCTTTGAGTGAGTTATCAGTATTCCCTGCAGTGCCTTCAGAAGGCCTAAATATTCTCAAAGAAAACTCCCTTGCCAACTGCATCAACTGTACCATTAGCCATACATGTGGGTGTTAGATGAATATCGAACCCTATACACAGGATTATCTACTTCCTTAAGCTATTCTTCTAATGAGTGAATTGTAGGTTTTCTCAGTTTTCTAGATTTTTTTCTGTGTGATAGCCCCATTGATCTGTATGGTTATTTCTGGACATTAATATACTTTCCTTTAGATTCTTCTGGCTTCTGTTTCATTGTTTGTCTGCTCTGATTCTGAAAGATGGGTTTTCTGTTTTTAGCACATTTGTTTTTTGGGATGTGGATTGATGATGGTAGAAGTGATTGTGCAGGAGGAGGGCTTCTGAAGCTTCACAATGACGTGCAGTCATGTGGGTATGAGGATGTACAAGTGATGTGGGAAATGCTGAAGAAAACAGAAACTTCTCAGGATTCTTCCAAAAGGAGGCGGCCATTGTGGCGAATTTCTTCATGGGGTAGCTGCAGGCGCAGTTGAATTAATTGCTCACAATGGTCCATGGTCGAACTTTTATTAAATTTGTGGCGCGACCTGGTCATTTCTGTACATAAATACTAAGCCACTATGATAGAATAAATCAGTAATTTTTCGATACACTTCACCCCTTTACAATTTGCACAGGATGGGCGACAATCATGGGTGAAGATTTGGGAAGAACGTCTGCTGATCAGCTTTAGGAAAGAGTTGGAAAAGTTCAGATTAATACTTCGTTCAGAATGTAGAGTACACAAATCAATGCATACCCAAGCCATGGCAGGCTAGAGCCAAGGCCAAAGGATATGACTGTATAATGGCATGGTTCTTTATAGAAATAAATTTTGATGGTTCTACCAGTTGGGATGAAATTATTTTGTTAACCTGCAAATTAAATCCCCTCTCTTTCCAAATCTAAATGGTAAAACATGAATTAATACTTGTACAGCTCATTAATCTCTACTCTCCATGATGATGAGCTCCAAAAATTTAATAGATTTATGAAAAATGGTCCAATGGCAGATTGAACTTCTACAAATATGATAATTTGTCACGACTCACAAGATTTACCCATTGGGGCCATATTGCTCTTTTGGTGGGGTGAACCCTTATTTTCTTGGCCCAGAAGACAAAAGCCTTGTAACTCTGGGCATGGCCTACACAGTGGTAGACTGCCACCAATTTACAGCCTTGTTACTCTGGGCATAGCCTTGCAGTGATAGACTTAAACCAATTTACTGGCAAAACACTGTTTAAGGATATTATTTAAATGTTATTACAGTTAATGGCAGTTTTAAATGTTGTCAAATTAGGTTTGAACTGTCATAAGGTTGGAATTCAATTGATTCCAGATAATTGGCGAGAATGAGGGTATGTTCCTTGTTTTCCACCAAATTTCAAACCTCAAGAGGCCTGATCAACCCAGATTCGACCCACTGGATAGTTTTGACAGATGAGATCTCCCCTGCATGTGACTGCTTAGCCGAAGGAAGACTGTTGATTAGATATATATTTACTCATCATGTTGTTATTCAAATTAATCTTTTATTACCTCATCCATGCACAGAAATTGTAAATAATCACCCTGTTTTTAATAACGAAATTTTACCGTGAACCATTTGATACAATTGAATTGAATGTTAAGCTGGTGTTGGAATCTTCGAGATCCACTTTACATGACTCAAAAGCAGCTCCTAGGCTTTGTCAGATTGCATGCTATTCACAAATTTACCCCTGGTTCAACCACAGTGATCCCTATCAAATCATCAAACCTAAAAGAAGTTATAAAATAGTAGATATGAATTTTCTACATTCCATAACAATGATTGTTAATTTTTAAATTCATTTATATCAAATTTTTTATTTTGATATTTCAAATACTCTATAATCTATCATAAAAATGACAAATATCATTATTGAAAATTTACAGAATTTTTACAGAAAATATCAAGCAATGAGAATCAAAATAAATCCTATTTTAAGGTAGTCCATAAAAGAATGCCCCTGCAGATACTCATCGATGTCCCAGATTCTCCGTTGAATTAGGTTTGATCAAGTATTGATTATAAAAAAATCTCCATGAAAGGATCTCTGAAGGAAATTTACAGTGCTTCTATTGTTTTCATCCCAACTTCTACAGATGATGATTTGTCATGATTCACAAGATTTACCGTTGTGTCATATTGCTCTTTTGGTGGGGTGGACCCTTATTTTCTTGGCCCAGAAGACAAAAGCCTTGTAACTCTGGGCATGGCCTAAGCAGTGGTAGACTGCAACCAATTTACGGCCTTGTTACTCTGGGCATAGCCTTCCTTGCAGTGATAGGCTTAAACCAATTTACAAACGCTGTTTAAGGATATTATTTAGGCCAAATTTATCCTTCTTGTTTCATTTTTATAATCTTTATGTTAATTCTAATTTAAGGACTTTTTTCATTAATAAAAAAATAAAATAATACAAGATAAAGATTCATTTTAACAAAAATTTCAAATTAGACTTAATTTTGGTTATTACAATTTTAGATTTTTATTATGGAATGTAATTGTCTTACTATTCATAGGATTGGCTCCTTGTTTTGCAGTCTTCACTCCTCCCTGCTTTATAAGATCATGTCTGCATTTTATTCATTCACTTTTCATTGAGTGCGATTGGAAACGTCAATATAAAAAACATACACAGCGAATCTAGAAGCAATCTTATCAATATCAAATTTTGTAACAGTCACAATCGATGACAGTTTTAAATGTTCATAGCATGAGGTTTCCACAGTCCATGATCATTTAGTGCTAAGATTTCTGGATTGTAACTGTGTAATCTTTTTTGCATCAACATTTCAGCATCCTAATGATGGATCATGGAGTATGATCCAAAACATTGATGCGGCTTCAGTGTCCTGATGATGGATCATGGAGCATGATCCAAAACGTTGATGCAAAAAAGATTACACACAGTTACAATCCAGAAATCTTAGCACTAAAAGTTTTAAATGTTGTCAAATTAGGTTCAAATTGCCAAACGGTTGTAGCTCAATTGGTGAGGATGAGGGTATGTTCCTTGATTACACCATCCACCAAATTTCAAACCCCCAAATGGGTGATCGGTCCAGGTTCAGTGAGTAACTCTGATAGATGGGATCTCACCTGCTTGTGACTATTTAGCTGAAGGACAACTGCTGGTTTAGATGTATACTTGTCATGTTGTAATCTGTTTGTTCAAATTAAGAGAAAAGAAGTTGATATCTATGTAATCCAATGGTTAGATGTATGCTTACTTGTTCAAATTAAGAGAAAAGAAGTTGATATCTATGTAATCCAATGGTTAGATGTATGCTTACTTGTCATATTGTAATCTGTTGTTCAAATTAATAGCAGAGATGCTGATATCTATGTAATCCAATTGTTTCTATAAAAATAAAAAAATTAGATGAAACCACTTATTTCAAGAAGACAATTCAACGAGTCTTCTATCACCTCATCCATGCATAGAAATTGTAAATAATCACCCTATTTTTTATAACAAAATTTTACCTTGAACCATTTGATATGTAAAAATAGTCCAATTTAACCAGCAGGCAACAGGCAATTGAATTAAATGTTAAGCTGATGTTGGAATCTTCAAGATCCACTTTACATGGACCCAAAGCGGCCCCTATACTTTGTCAGATTGCATGCTGTTCACAAATCTACCCCTTGTCCAATAAAAATCATCACAGTGGTCCTTTCTAAATCATCAGATAGAAAAATTTGTAAAATAGTAGGTATGAGTTTTCTACAATGATGGTTAGTTTTTGAACTCGCTTATGAAAAATTATTTACTTCGATATTTCAAACTACACTCCATAATCTATCATAAAAAATCTAAATATAATTACTGAAATTTTACAAAGTTTTTAATGAGAACCTAAATAAATCCTACTTTAATACAGCCCATAAAAAGAATGCCCCTGCAGATGCTCATCAGTGTTTCAGATTCTGAGTTGAATAAGGTTTGATAAAGTATTGATTATAAAAAAAAATCTCCATGAAAGGATCTCTGAAGGAAATTTCAGCGCTTCTATTGTTTTCCATTGATCAAAAAATCATTGGGTCCCACATTTAGACTATACTGGCAATCCTCTATCTGAATTGAGGAAACTTTCGTGTAGGGTTACTGACTTCCCTTGAAACTTCCTTTCTTCAAAGGGACTCCTATTTTAGGGAACAATGATATGGTATCATCTGTCTTGGGATTCCTCCTGTAGAGGAATGAATTGCTGTCAGTGGAAGCAGACACGTTTTTCTGTTTTCGGTCATTGGCAGGTAACATGCAGATGTGGAATCCTTTCCTTTGAAAAAGAGAGGTAGCATTTTTTTATCCTAATGGCCATAAAAGTCATCTTCCTCCCTGTGGTAGCATATTTTATCCTAATGGCCATACACTAAGATAGTGTCCCTTATTTTTTAATTTCATTATAATAGTAGTCATTTCAGTGGGAAACTACCCATCAATCCCAATAGTAAAGGGAACGAGGTATGAGAACAAATGGTATACCAAAAACCCATACGTCGGTCAAATAAATACATTTGTTGGAATTTTAAATAATAAATCTTAAATTATTTGTGGAAGTTAAATGAATTTAAATATGATATTTAGTAAATTATGGTGATTATAAAATGATATAAAAATCTTAAGAATTAATTTGTCATAATTTTGAAATTTTAGGATTTGATTAGATCAATGTCTCTACAAATTGATTGGACTTTACTTTGGTTTATCTATACAAGTGTAAAACTGATCTATGTGATTGTGAAATTTATTATGCCCCTTACACTCATGCACCATTTTCTTGATAGAAAAGTGTGGACCCCCTTCGTTTTCACTATCCTTAGGTTTAGTTTTTCTTTGCTAGGTTAATAATTTCTTCCTTTAACATGTAGTTAGGAGAAAGTGCTAGTTTCGTGCTTCACTTAAAGATGTTTATTAATTGAGTTTTATTTAAAATTCCTTAGTGAAAATAATCATTTGATGTTAAATAAAGTTTTTGTGGCTATTTATTTATTAGTTCAAATCAAATTTTAAAACATGGTTTATCTCTTTTTAAGTCTTTTTTGATGAAATCATTAAGGCTTTGGTCGTTCTAGTCTATAAGTGCTTTCCTTTATATCTTTTTGCTAAAACCCTAGTCCTAACGAGTTATGGTCCTTTGTGCATGTTGTTTTATTCTTTTATTTTAACATTAATTTTCTTTTTCAATTTATTCACCTAATTTTATAGATTTGTTATCATGGAATCTAACAGAGCTCGTTCTACGGATAACCTCCTACGAAACTTGTCTGTTTTCTAGGTTCGTGAAGTTCAAACATGCAAAATGAGGTGATTTTCAATCCACCTCGAAGTGCGTTCCAAAGCCTCAAACAGACAATTTGAGCATCCCCCTACATTCACTTCACGAAGACTTTCAAAACAAGTACCTTCGCGAGCTCTCACTGTTGATACTTAGTAAAATTGTAAAAAGTGCAGTTGTTGTCAAAAATAGCGCTCTAGCCTTTTCCAAAAATTTGACTAAGTATCAAAAGTGCAAGGGCACTAAAAATCAACGCCCCTGCACTTAAGTGAATGTGTTTTGGTTCAAAGGCGCTAATTTTTAGTGCCCTTGCACTTTTCTTCCAGACAACCATTTTCTGAGCTGGGCGCTGATTTTTAGCACGTTTACACTTTTTCCAGACTTAGTTGTTTTTTGGGCTGGGCGCTGATTTTTACCACCTTTGCACTTTTCCCAGACTTAGCCAATTTTTGACTAAGGCATTTTTTCAGTGCTTTGCACTTTTTCTAGTTTTGTGCCACATTTTATGCCTTGATTAGTTGCACGACTTTTGTTCATTTATGACACTCCCAAATCACTTTTAAGTGATTTTAATTGACTTTTAGTTCATTCCTTCACTTCATTTCACCTTTCACTCATTCTCCATCAAGCTCGAAACTTGCACAAGCTCTGATTTTTAGCACTTGTGCATTTTTGTCAAAGTCTGTCTTTGGTGCATAAGCTCTGATTTTTAGCGCTTGTGCACTTTTGTCAAAGTCTGTCTTTGGTGCACAAGTTCTAATTTTTAGCGCTTGTGCACTTTTTATCTATACTTAGTCAAATTTGTATAAGGTGTCAGTTTTTGTCTCCTGTGCACTTTTCACAATTTTACATGCTAAGTGTAAGGGTGTTGATTTTCTTGCGCCCTTACACCTAAGATCACCTCTCTAAGTGTAGGAGCACTGATTTTCAGGGCCCTTACACTTTTGGCAGTTTTTAACTTAGTCTCTTCAAACTTGCTCTATTTTCGTTACATACCTCGTTTCTCTGTTCCTGCATCATTTTCTGTGCCTCATCCCTCATTTCACGCTTGCTCAACATCGTTGTTCGCTTCACACTTCCCAATGCTACTTTTTCTGCTAAACATCTGTTGATTCACCATCCTTGCAGTTTCTCTCCAGATTTCATCAAGTGATCTTGAAGGTGTCATCTTCTAATCTAGTGAACTATCCCAGATCTAAAAAGAAGTCGTCATGCAACAAGTTGAGGATGCCAGTTTTTCCAAAGCCTCAATACACGTCATTTGCGATATACAACTGACACTTGACAATCTCAAGACACATCTTCGCAGGTGCAAGAAAATCCATTCATCTGCCAGAAGGTCGATCACAAGAGTTCACACCCTCATAGATTACACAGTCAGCCCAGATGATGCGTTCATACAGGAGACCAAGAAGAAATATGAAGACTTCGCGCCCAAAGCAAGGAACCATGAAGATTCTTGATCTCCGATGTTGAACATTTTGATGCTTTCCATTATGCATCTTGTAAATAGTTTTTGACATCTTAATGTCTTTTCTCGAAATATAATTACACCGAAAATCAGAGATGTAATTTCTTGAAGACAAATTACACTTTGACTTTGGTCAAAGTTAGGTGAGATTTTCCTTAATTGACTCACCTAACTTTCCTAAATTTTCTCATCCCTCTCCTCTATATATATGAGGGATTTCTATTGTAATGTTTATCTTTTTATCTCTAGCAACGAAGTGTTGCTCATTTTGCAACAAATGTATGAAACTTTGTGTTCAACTTTGTGAATCTGAATCTTATCAATAAAGAAGGAAGTTGCATACTAGACTTTGCGTTGGATCAATTGTCTTTTGAAGTTGATTAAGATTGGTGGTGATTATTGTGTGAGATCTAAGGGCTTCAAGTAAATCTATGTAAACTTTGTGTTGCATTCTTTACTTTGAATTTTAGTTTATGTTTGAGTAACCTTTGGTGGATGAATTGCAAGACTTTGTGCTTGCATTTGTTCACGTTGTTCATGGAACTACTTTGGTGAGTAAACTGCAAGACTTTGTGCTTGCATTTGTTCGTGCTGCTTGTGGCACTATTGTGGTGATGTATCTAGAAGACTTTGTGCTTCTAATATAACACCTGTTATGTATCTCAAGGACCTAACGTTGGAAATTTATGGAACGACTTTGTTCCTTCATAAGCTTTCTTTTATCTTTTTATTGTTATTATCATCATGTTGGTATCTCTACGCTTTTCTTTGTCAAGATAAAGATATTGGAATTACTGATTTGTCTTTAGTTTGAAGTTGTACCGAATTAGAACTGCTGACCGTGGAGTATTATAAAACATCTTCTTTGAAACAAGAGAGAAGGATGAATGTGACACACCTCGAATCCAGTAATCATAGTGTACATGTTGTAAATACTTGATTAGTTTTACTTGTTTCTGAAAGTAGTAAGAAGGGCGCCTCCCCTTTCTAAGAGGAGAGATTACATCTCACATAGTTGTGGTTGAAGTCCTAGTTGTGTAATTTGTTGAAAAGTTGATTACATAATTTTCACCCAACAAGATTGATCCCCTTGAATGTCAGTCTTACTGACTCTCCGCTTTAATTAACCAATTTTTTCCCACACATGTATTATCCTTTATTTCCTAGTCATGGTCACATTGTAGCTTTAGGTCCCCATTGACATTGTTAGTGTAAATAGGTAATCACCTAATAATTATTAGGCCCCCTTTTACTTTATTCACTTAGGTTAAGCTTCGGAAATGTTTTTTTGTTATTAGATTGAACTATTTTCAGGTCATGTTGTATCATTGCATAGGATGAGAACACTTGTCTTAATCTAATCTAATGTTCACCTAAGGTTTGATCGAGGGTTTACTTTTCTCCTATTCATAAGGATTCATCATTAATTGTAATCATTCATTCAAGTTATTGCATCAATACAATTCTCACATTGTTGAGAAAATATTTCTTTTTTTCTTTCTCTCAATTGTGACAAGTAATTACCTGCAAGTGATTTATAGGAGTTGTGGAGTTCACTATCAACTCGAATATGGTATTAGAGTTCCAAATTTGTATCCTACTGTGACCAATGTCATAGCGTGAACTAAATAAACTAGATCCAAATGAATTTAAACCCTATTTAATCCCATAAGCATTGATCCCAATAAGATATTCAAAATTCATCAAAACTAAGAAACCATTAAACTGACATGAAATGAACATGAAAGCATAAAAAAAACCTATTCTAAGACCTTGAATTTTATCTTATTGGGGGAGTGGTGTCGCATTTATGTGGAATGGTAACCCTTTCCCAATCCCTTGGATAATATGAGCTTGTTTCAATCGGTTTTACTGAAGAAAACTAATGAAACTGATGAGAGGTGTGTGAAACATGATGTAAAACCAAATTAATATGATAAAGATGAATGCTAAATGCTAAGATGTATGCAATCTATGCTAAATGTAAACAAAATTCAAAGATATAAGCCATTGATTCAAATTAAGCTAAATTGGATGCAAGTTAAGTTACCATGGAAGCCATTAATGGATGCTTAAACTAAATGGATGAAGCTTTGATCTAGAATGCTATCAAAATATGAAATATGGGTGCAAGTGAGTGTGAATATCAAAAACATAACTTTACTTTGAAAAGGTGGACCCATTTCTCTCCAAATAGTGATCTATTTATAGGAGATCAAATGAGAATTTAAGGGCCCAAATTGGAAAGATCAGTCAATGGTCAACAATGAAAGGAGGATGAAACATGGATTGAGGATTCCAATCCATGGTTAGAATTGAAAGCTGACAAGGATCAACTAATTTAATCAATGGTCCAATTTAGCTTTCAACAAACATATTTCCTAAGAATTAGGAAGAGGTTAAGAGATATTTTGGAGGAATGAGTGCACAAAAGAGGATATTCCATAGGAATATTCTCTTTTGGAGGAATGTGCAAAGGAGGAATATTCCAAGAATATTCCCTTGCAAGTGGAAGGATGAGGATAATTAGCAATTTGGTTAATTAAAACTAAATTTGAACATTTAGAGACATTTTAATCAAGAACTTTTCTAGATGTTTTCATGGGTTGATCAATAGTCTTTATGCTTTAATTTTCATCAAATCCAATATCGGTTTTGATGTGGGGTAATCTCTGACTGTTGATAATCTCATCTAGAATATCTTTGTTCTTTTCAAATTTCATACTTTTTTTCCTCTGACCATTCTTTCTTTATACTCTTTCTCAAAGATACCACTTCTCCTTCAAGCCTTTCATAATCCATTTCCTTTGCTTTTAATTTTCTATCAAGAAATCTTCTATCCTCTTTGCTTTTTCTATTTTTTAGCTTTTGTTTCTAATTTTCCTTTCTTGCTTTCATCATTTCATCTAGGTAAGCTATCAGTTCTCCTTCTAAATCAACTTTTGTATCTTCATCATCATCTCCAAAGTTTAATTTTTTGCATCACCTTCTAAAGTCTCCATTGCCATGAATAAAACACCGTCTCTTTCACTTTCACTTTTGGAGGTATAATAATCATGCTTATTAGCTGAATAGTTATCTTCCTTAGAGTAGAAGCTTTTCTTATACTTAGGATAATTCTTCTTCTTATTCTTGAACTTCTTATATCTCTTTTGATATGACTCATACCCCTTTTGTTCATCACTAATTCCTTTGAAAGGACAATTAGTAGCAAAGTGGCCTATTTTACCACAATTGAAGCATTTGAATGGTAACATACCTTTGTACTTTTTAGAGCCTTTTTTTAACTTCCAAGTTACAAAATTTGCTTCAAGTCAGGATTTGATTCATCACTGGAATCAAAATATTCAATTGTCTTTGATTCTTTGAAGGTTGCCTCTTCCTTTGAAGTTTAATCATTCATAATTCTCATCTCATATGCAATCAATATCCCATGTGGTTCATCCATTGTTAGAGTATTAATATCTTTAGCTTCTTCAACAACAATTTTTTTTGAGTCAAATCTTGTGGAAAGAGCTCTAAGGATTGGGTAAACCCACAAAATTGGTTTACAATTCCGTTGAGGAAGGAAAAATGCATTTTTAGATGGAAAAAACTTTAAGGGTGTGAGATAAGAGGGATTCATTGCACGCATGTCTCTTCGTTCTCAAGAGATCACCAGGGAATGAACTGCCCTTTTCCACCTCAACATGAACATAATGAAGAAATCGTAAAGGAAATGTGCATAAACTAACTTTCACGGAAGACTACTTCAGACCCAGAGAGATTGAAACTTCTAGATTCATGCCTTCGATAGAGAAGCTCTCAGCCAAAGGACGACAGTGCAGATTCAGGATGCCAGCGCGATGCGCATCCAAATGGCGCGCTGGCGTCCTGAGTAGCAAAAAGCTCAGGAGCTCAAACGGGTAGAATAAGGTCTTACTTCCTAACTCAGATATGAGGTCTACTAAACAGAATAATCAAACAGAGAATGTAAACTTCAAGAAAAGCATAAGGGGAACTTGGAGAAAAATTACCCTCAAGCGGCATTCGAGCCTTCACTCTAAGCTCTTTTTCAAGACCTACACACATAAGAACGAGGGGAAAATGTTGGGGCTGTATAGGGGTCTGCTTGAGTCAGACCCTTGTTTTGGTGTTCCCAACTCCATAAATAGCTAGATAAGAAAGGAGTATAACTGAAATGGACAAAGCATGTGGTGAAAGAAAAACCCACTTCAAGAGTAGAACTCGCACCACGAGATTGAAAATGAACGAATAAATAGAAAAGAGTGAGAGAGAGCATTACTCGCGGGCCTAGGCCCTCGCCGGAGCACACATATGCACCATTTAATGCTTGCTTGAGACTTGTAGCTATTGGAGGGACCTTAGTCCGGTAGAGCTTCATTTGTAGAAGTGTTGCTTGCCAAGGATGAGAGAGAAGTTGAAGAGAGCTTGAGTGAATGAAGTTGGACCCCAAAAATGAGAGAAAATGAGGGGTTTTGTTGCATGCAAGGGCAGAAAAGACCATTACACCTAAAATCCTGACTATCAAGACATGTGTCAAGAGCTAAGATTTGAGATTACCTGTTTCAAACTCAAAAAACTGGTAGGATGCTAGCGAGTTGCGCAACCGCCCACATTTTGTGCATGCGTCCAACACATCAATTTTCGAGAAACGTGTCATTAGGATTTTGTTGCTTCGCCACTGGTCCACATGGAGCTAGAGTTGTGAAATTCCAATCCATGGGATTTTTTTCATTAATGCGCTTAGGTGTCATAAATGCTAGGCAAAGTGCTAGAATGTGGAATTTCCCTTAGGTGCAATTCTACAACATTATATTTTTCCCCCACTTTAGTGGACTCAATTTTGGAAAAAATCAGCCACACCAAAGTAGAGAAGAAAATTTTTACCCAAATTTGAAATTTTACGGATTTGTGTGCCAAGGAGAAGGGTACCTCAAAGGTCACTGAGGTCGAGCCAACTGATACTGATGGTGCCCCCCAGTAACTAAGCTCGACAAGAAGTGCAAGAATAATTGTGAAAGATCGCACAAAATCATTCTCTGCAAAACTCAATTTTAAGTCAGTTTCAAAAATTGGAAGAAGCTCCAACGGTGAGAAGAATGGTAAAAATTTTTTTGATGATTCGAAAGAAAAATATGGTAAAGAGGTGACTATATGCCTCCTCCTAAGTTTTCCCCCAATTAGGTGGGGTAAATTCAGAAGGATTAGGGGGATGTGTGCAACCATATCTGCATCGTGTTCTCACTGATCCAAGTCTATGACCACCGTGTAGCCCCTCCCCAGACTGTAGCAGCAACAACTAGAGCCGAAGGGCTTCAGGAGCCACGTGCCACAACCATAGGGACCTTCGATTTTGTACATCAGTTTTGTAGTGATATATATATATATATATATATTGTAGATCTTTTGTATAGACATTGACACATACATTCAGTAGCCACTCATTTTTTGATGATAGTGGCCTGATACATGTATACGAAATTTGATATATATATATATATATATATACTAGTTTTGATATCATGGAATTGTGTATTTTGGTGTGTATTCTCCTTTATTTTTATGTATGTTATATGTGTATATGTGGATGTATGTTTACATTAGATACTATCATAATTTAATGAACACACATGGATGTATGTTAATTAAATGTAATGATGATCTAATTGCCTTAAAATATGTAATGTAACACATGGAAACATAGCATAGTAAGACACATGTATGTATGTCACACACACACATGGTGACATCATAACACAAAAAATTTCTCATAATGTGTTAATGAATAATGCCAACATTGCAATGCTACTATCCGTAATGAGTGAACACCACATACATGACACATTAGACACTATGCATAGTATCGACAGAGATGCATTGCATTAACGAGCTCTTTTAGAGGCATTCTATCTATGAACCTAGTGTTTTACCCTAACATAAGTATGCAAAATAACAATGCAAAAAGGAAAACACAAGAATCACTTCAATGATAAGCCTAGTTGAACTCAAACAAAATAAAGACAAATACAAGTAGATTTTACCTTGTTAGAGTTGATCCTTTGGTTGGCCCTGGATTGTTGATTAATGTGTGCTCCCTTTGATGGAAAGATGCTAAAATTGATTCAAAACAATGTATGCAAGATGAGGATTCAAATGAGAAAAGAGGGTAGTTTGATGGATGTAAGAGATGGCTACAATGGAATCTTGAAGATGTGCAATAATGGAGGATGAAATTTGAGTGTTTGAAGAGCTTGAAGATTGTTAATGAGATAGATTAAAAATGAGAAAGTGTTGTGTTGTATGAAAAGTGATTATGAATGAGAATGAGAGAAATTTCTTTAATTTTATGGAGAGGAACCCTAAAAAGAATGAACAGTTGAGATTTTTCCACCATGGACAAGATGAAGGGATGTAGTGGGTTGAGGACTCACAAGCCCTCACATCTTTCTATGTGACATATGATGTTTCACAAGGACACATGAGGTGGAGAGGGTACAAATGATGTGAAGGTACTTGCAAGTACCTTGGAAAAGGGATGATGTCACCTCTCAATGATCACATGGGGAAGAGGAGAATCTTGGGTGAATAAAAAATGAATTTAAAATTCACATGATTGGGGAATCTTGTTGATAAGACAAGGTTCCAAAGGGAGAGGTGGAAAGTACCTTGGATAAGACAAGGTGCCTAAAAATGTAAGCACCTACCCACATGTGACTTGATGTGACAAGTCAAAGATTCTAGAAGACTTTGGCATATGTGATGTGACAAGTCAAAGGTTCTAGAACTTGCATGGGGAAGAGAAGATTCCTTGGTGGAATAAAAGTGAGTTAAAAATTCACATGGGGAAGAGAGGAGCCTTGGATGAATAAAAATGAATTAAAAATTCTTTGGGGGATGGGGAGAGTTGACCATGATGCTGATTAGATTAGCTAATCAGTGACTAGAAGATAATTAGTGGTTAAGGAAGATTAGAATCCAACTTGCAAAAGTTGGAGGATGTGACACATCCTGATAAAGGATTAGGCATGTGCACATCCCTAATGAAGAGATTAAGAGGTTGATTAAGATTAAGTGAAAGTGATGTGACATGTGAGGAATTAAATAAATGTCATATTTATTTAATTCATTTGATGAAAGGGGGATTAAAGAGTAGGGTATTTAATTGTTAACTAAATACCTTAGGGGTTAGAAGAACTAAGAGTATTAATTAGATAATAGTAATATTACCTAACTAATGTGAATAAGGGGATGTTTAGACAAAGAGGGATAAATTTGGACCAATGGAAGTGTCCAAATTTGGATGTCTACATTTTTCCCCTCTTTGAGATGATGTTACGAAGTATCATCATTTCAAAGAATATTAAAACATAGACCCAGAAGAAGATGGTTAGATTGGAAAGATGCCCCAATCATTCATAGGAGTGACTAGGAAGGAAAAAATGATGGGGGTGAAGATAAAGATTAGGGATTGGGGATTCCCCCTCGAGAGGACATGCGGGTTCAAGAGAAAACGAGTGTGCTCTCGAAATGGATGAGATGATGTGAGGGAATAGATGAAGAAGGGGATGCAAAGTGATGGGAAAGAAAAGATGATAAGCGATAGGAGATGGATGAAGCACAAACGGATGCAAGGACAAATGTGATGTTGCCCCAGTCAAGCTACAAGCCAAAATGGGTGGATGATGGATAGAGCATTGATGATGATAGAATGATATATCCCGAAACAACACGAAGAGATAGGGAAGGATACATCCTGATGATGATGATGAAATTTTTTTTGATGAGGGAAGGATACATCCCAGAACAATACCAAAGGATAGGGAAGGATACATACCAACGAAAGGGTTTTTGATGAGGGAAGGATACATCCTGAAACAACACCAAAGGATAGGGAAGAATACATCCCGATGATGATGATGATGGCGATGATGGTTGGATCAAGGCTTGTAGCAAGGATGGGAACAAGACCCGGGAGGCGATGAGATTATTTGTGTGAGATTGAATGGAGGAGGATTGGATTGGGATGTGAGATGGATGAAAGGAATAAAAATAATGGGGGACAAGAGGCTTAGAGTAACCAATCTATATTATTCTAAGAAGATTGAAGAGATGATGATAAGAGATTGGATGGATAGGGGAGGGATATTGATGAAGGATGAATGGATGGGGGGGTTTTGATAGATGAGAGGATGGAATGGGAGATGAAATGCAATCCTAATGCAATTTTTCATTTTCAGAGCACTAATTTTTGCTATAGAATAAGACACAAGATTCCAGGGTATGAAGAACCAAGGCCTATTCATGTCCAATGCATAAAACAAACACAACAAAGAAGAAGGCTATTCCAACACCCCAAAGTCATGAAGACCTTGGTCAAGCCAGGCATTGGAATAACCACAAGCACAAAAGGATGCCCCAATGTAACACAAGATCTCAAAGATCTTGGTGGGTACTACATGGGACAACCCAAAAGATAACAACAAAGCAAAAAGATCAAGATATACCCCTATGTTTACTAGTCAAAGCACACCATGATATGATGGATCAAGGCGACCATGACAAGTGATGATAGGGAGCTTAAATGATAAACAAAAGTCAAAAGTATCAAAAGATTGCAATCAATTTCAAATGTCCTTTGCCATAGGATCAAGGGGATGGATGGGATTGATGAGGTCTATTAGGAAGGATGTATCCTATTGAGACCAAAGATGGATACTAAACTAAAAGATTGATATGATGCAGGATAATTGGAACCGATTAGATCTACTGATACTAGTGGTTCTCATTTGTGAAGAACCAGATAGATAAGGGCATAGCTTGATGACACAACACAAGAGACGAGACACAAGACAAAATACTAACACACCCTAAAGACCTAGGGGCTCGAGGGCCGATCAAAGATTAGCCTTACCTACGTGAAAGTGTAGAGCCCTCGTAGTTTGATAAAAGGCTGACAACTAGCCATGGATAAAAGCAAAAAGAGGACAATGGAGACCTTGCTGGATGACAAAGATTGGATGGATAAAAGAAAAAACTGATGATAGATGATAAAGGAGCCCTGGGGGCAGATTAAATGATCGACCTTGCCTACGTGAAAGTGCAAGGGCAATGCAGTTCGACCAACGATGGATAAGGGATGATGAGATAACCCGAATAAGGGGATAAAATGATGAGACTAAGATGATGATACAAGATAGACCTGGTGAATTGGATATGATGATGATGATGATCACACAAATTTTAGGGATGGGATAGTTATCCAAATCATCAAAAGATGAATTGGAGGATGATATGATAAGAGAGATTAGAAAGATGTGCGAAAGAAATAGGAATGATGACAATGAGATAGATGGCATTGGGTTGCATGGGGAGTAGCCTATAGCTAGATACCAATGACAAGGGATTATAAGATGGGATGAGGATAAGGAGGTAAGGATGGGGAGATGAAAAGGATTGATAGGATAGATGGATAGGTAGATAAGGATGGATAGATGAAAAGGGATGCTATGATGGATAGGAAGATGAGGATGGTGAGATGGAAAGTATTATTTGGATGAATGATGTCTCCAAGGACTGATGTCACAAAGGAAGAAGATGCCCTGCTCGAGATATGTAATGTGTGATAAAGCAAGAGGGACAAAAGATGAGTGGATGGGAAGATAAAGGAGATAATTGGAGGAGGATAGGGTGGGTGACTAAGGAAGTTTTTTGGATGAATGTAGGATGTCAGGATAAGGAAGGGAGACCGATGGTAGCATGACGGGTGGATAAAGAAGGTAGAGGATGCAAATAAGGATTAGGATAGTGTATGGATGAAGGGAATTTGTACCAAGAGGTGTCCAAAGAATGCATAGATAGGTGCCCCTATCTGTATCAAGATCACAAGGAGGATGGCGAGATTGGAGATAAATGGGATATGACAGGCAGGATGTGGAAGATAGGTGGGATGGAGAAGATGGATGAAGGGGATGTATAGTAGGATGTTGCCCCCAAGTGCGGAAGTAACTAGATGGGGGATTTACACATTAAACCTATTTTCCAGGTTTTCATCATGGTACTTATCCAAGACACTTGTTTTCCATGTTTTCACCATTGGACGAATTATTTCTCTTTACTTTTTTCTTTTTTTTCTTTCTAATTTTTATAATTTTTTGACTTTTTTGAATTTTTTGGATAGCATATGGATGGAGATGGATAAGTATAGGGATGTGGATAAGTAGATTTAGAAGATATGCAATAAGGAGATGGATGAAGGACTCAAGCATCAAATTCCATACGAAGTATTAAGAGCCCATGTTTGAAGCGACTATTGGATGTTGGTACAACCTTATTAGGATAAATGGATTATGCAAGAGGATGAATTAGAGGGATTTGATGGGGAATATATGTAGGATAATGGATGGGATGCTGGAAAGTGTATGGATGGAATGATGGGGTAGTCATGTGATGGGGAGATGTTTTCAGAACCAACATTGGCACATATGGTGGTGTATGTGAAAGGATAGGAGGGTTAGTGGATGGAGAATGTGGGGATGATGGAGGAGATGGGATAGTGAATTTTGGGACGTAAGGACCCAAAACGGATTTAGGAGATGGTGGATGAGAATGATTAGCTTTTGGATTAGCAAATTTGGATGTTACAAATTTTCCGTTTGAAGGCATTGCATCTTTTTTCTTTGGGATCCACATGGTTTTGATTTTTGTTGTAGTGGGCCTTTGTGGCGATGGGATTGATTTTGATTTTGGATTTTATTTTTCTTTTATTCAACATGTATTTTAGAGGGGACATGAGGAGCTTTAGATTCATGTGGATCTTTAGATTTATGCATGTTTATTTTGGCATCCAAAGTGTTGTTAATAGCAATGGGATGGGTGCTAGGAGATGGATGAGATGGAGAAGGCATGAATGGAGTGATGGAGAGAGGATTTTGAGGATGATATGTGGATGGAGGATGTTTTGGTATGTGCCTTTGTTGATCCTGATTAGGGAACATGCAAGTGGGATGTTTATGATGGATGACATGGATAGGTGATGGATAGATAGAAGGATAAATAGGATGAAATGGAGGAGGTGATTTTGGGATATAGTGGCCCAAAATGGACTTAGTATCAGGAGTATGTGCGATGGTGGGTGGAGGGAAATAATGACCCATAATGGATGGAGTAGATGAAGGAGGGGAGATGGTGGATGGAGGGATGTAAGGACCCAAAATGGATGGAGCAAATGAAGGAGGAATATGGATGGCTGTTTTGAGGTGATACGATGGAGGAGGAGGGATGGCAACATATGATCTAGTGGAGTGATGGGAAGAGCCTATATTTCTTTTGGAAGAGGTTCGTTGAGTACGTCTAGAGGTTGTACCAACATCTTTAGATTTTGAGTCTTGAGAAATATGTCCAAGACTTTGCATACAGATTTGTTCTTTGACCTGGATGGGCTCTAAAATACCTTGCTCATGAAGGCCTAAACCTTTTCCTTGATAGTTCATGTTCTTGAGCATTCAATCTAGACAAGATTTTTGTTATTTTGGAAGAATGTTGCGAGTCTATTATTAGGAGGATGATGGGTGGTATATATGCTTTGTTTTTCTTCTACAAGGAGACCACCATGGAAGAATGTGAGAGTACCAAGGGGATATAAAAGTGGTGTGGGAATAGTAGGTGTAGGCGACAATGGAGAATCATGAGATGGAGATGGTGGGATAGCAACATCTTGATGGGTGGTATTAGGAGAGGGATTAGGTGACATGATAAGAGTTGGATGTGTGGTAGCAGGCAATAAGGGCTCATGAGATGGAGTGATTGGATCTTGATTAACAAGGGGATCATGGGTTGAAGGGGATGAAGGACTATGATCTTGAGCTGGACTAGATGGGATGGTAGGATCTTGATTTGGAGAAGGGGATATGTTGGCATGCTTTGGATCGAGCTCTTGGCATGACTTATCTTGTGTGAGCGGCATGATGATAGAGTGTTGGAGGGACTCTTCAAGTGGGGAAGATGGAGGGATGGAGGATTTAAGGAATTCATGGGAATGGATTTTAGTGATACTAGGAGTGGGAGGAGTGGATTGGATTTGGTTATCTTCGATGGGCTCGGTAGATATCAGAGTAGGAGATGGGGGCTTAGTGGATTTAGAAGATGTGATGGTTTCGACGGTTTGAGTGGTGCTAGGGGAGGTAACAACAATAATAGGTGTTGGATGGAGAAGGGGCTCATCACTAATGACCGTGGATGAGGGATTGTGATAGCATGGTGCCACAACTTCATGATGTGGAGTTGGCAATGTATTTTTTGTCATAAGTCCTTGGAGCACTTCTAGGGTGAGAAACTTGCATTCTCTAGGCTGAGATGGCATGATAGGAATAGATGAAGGATTAGTGATTGGTGTAGGACTAGGATTATGAATTGGTGGACTAGGGTTAGATGCAGGAATGGGATTAGATGTAGGACTGGGAGTAGATGGAGGATTAGGACTGGATGGAGGGTTAAGGTAGGGATACTGGTATGGTGAATTAGGATGGGAAGACATGGACGGTGGATTAGGATAAGAGGATATAGCTGGTGGATTGTAGTAAGGGTATGGGGATGGAATATTGGGATTAGAAGACATGGATGTAGGATTAGGGTAAGTTGATGGGGGTGTAGGATTAAGATAAAAAGGTGTGGATGTAGGATTAGGATAGGTTGATTGGTATGGAGGATTAGGATAGTGTGACATGGATGAGGGATTATGATAAGAGTATTGGGATGTAGGATAAGAGGATGTAGATGAAGGACATAACGAATATGCAGATGGGGAAGATACTAGATATCCCTTGTCAAAGGTAGCATAAGGAGCATGACTAGGCATGGATGAAGACATAATGAGATAGCTTGGAGAGGTGATTGGATTTTGGAAAGTGGGTGGAGAAAGCTTACTAGCAATGACAACGTCAAGGGGATCTATGTTGTATTCCTCTTGATCGACAAGAATTTTGTTATCGTCATCAACATAATTAGGGTTTCCCTTGACTACTATTGGTGAAGGATAAGGATTCATGATGATGAAAGGATAAATAGGATGGATCAAAGACTTTGGATGGAAACAGACTAAAGCTCAAATCAGGATTTAGGTCAAGCTCGTATCGGGATTGGATTAAAGCTCAGATTAGTATGATTGGATGATGTGATGGGATTGATTCTGATGATCGAATTTGATTATCAAAGGATGATTACGACACTGAATCTAAATCAAGATGGAAGCAGATTGATTGGGTTGAAGGTGATTGGATAGGGAGTGATTGGACTAGATTGGATAAAATCGATGGATGAGACAATCTGATAAGATCGAATGATGGATCAGATAGGATGACGAAAGGGAATGTAAACCCAGTTTAGAGATTACCCTAGGTGACTTAGGATACTAATTGATCAGATTAAAGGATAAATGGATGATTGCGACATTGAATCCACCTTGAGATTAAAAGTGGATTGATTGGGCCGACAATGATGATTAACTTAGGATAGATGACAATTCTAAGTAGATGTTGATGATGAAAATAAAATTCAGACACCTAGGTCAATTTGGATAATAACCTGAAACGAAGTTCAGAAGATTTGGATTGAGAAAATAATGAGGGATGTGTAACCTAGAGATGCTTTTAGATGATGTACTTATATGATTTGGATGATGAATGAATGACCTTGGGAGAATGTAGATGGACCAAAGATCAGATTGGGATTGGATCATAGGACATGATAGGACGGATTCTAAAACAAGTTCAAGGGTTTTAACTAGAGGACGTAAGATGCTAACAATCAGATTTTTCCAGATTTGGTAGTTTTCAAAAACTGTCAAATTTTGCCATTTTAGGAAACTTCACAAGCATACTTTGAGAGTCTAGTTTTTTCCCAAAAAACTACCCAAAATTAAGGTAGGATGAATTTTCAATTAACATCCCAAATCTGAGACATGCATTTTGAGTAAATTAATGAAAACAATTTTTCAAAAACTAAAAAAAACACTAAATCGTGATTTTGAGGGTCAAGATGAAAGTTTGAAGCCCCAAAAATGTGCCGAAATGGGGGCCAACCAACTCAAGGTCAATTCAAAATCTTCATGCCATCTCATAACGCAACCACCCATAAAATTTCAGCCCAATCGAACACTCGAGTCAAAAGTTATGGCCTCCAGAAGTTTCTGCATCAAAATCAAAATCCTTGAAATGAAGTCTAGGTGATTGGGATGAATGATTTGATGATGGATATGGACTCTAATGATGTTCTAAGATGCACCTATGTTATTTTTTTGATGAAATGATGACTTTAGAAAAGTGTTGATGAACAAAAATGATGATGACGGGAAGATGGATGAAAGTCAGGTTCACCCCTCTAGGGGGCAGATTCGCCCCTTTATGGAGCAAGTTCACCCCTATGTGGGGCAGGTTTTCCCCTCTGTAGGGCAGGTTCGCCCCTTTGTGGGGCAGGTTTTCCCCTCTACTTTCAGACTCTTGAAACAAGAAAACGAACTCTCGAAACGGGGAGATGGATAATCAAAATGGGGAAACAAATGATTGGATTGGTGAAATGGATGAACGAATACTCAAAATGAGTAAACGATTGCTTGAAATGGATGAACGAATCATGGAATGAGGGGATGGAAGCTTGGAATAGATGAATGACTCTTAGAATGAGGAGATGAAAGCTCAAAATAGATGAACGACTCTCAAAATGAGGAGATGAAAGCTCAGAATGAATGAAAGATCACTTGGAACGAGTAAATGAGTGATTGAGAGGGGTGAACGACTACTTGGAATGAGTAAACAACTGCTAAGAATGGGGGAACAACTCTCGGAATGAGGGGACGAAGGCTCATAATCGATGAAAGATTACTCAAAATGAGTAAACAAGTGATCAAGAGGGGTGAACAACTACTTGGAATGAGTAAACGACTACTAAGAATGGGTGAAAAACTCTTGAAATGAGGAGACGAAGGCTCAGAATGCATGAAATATTACTTGGAACAGGTAAATGGATGATTGAAAGGGATGAATGATCACTCAAAATGAGTAAACAAATGTTAAGAATGGATGAATGAATCTTGGAATGGGTGAACAAATCATCAGAATGGATGACAGTTTACTCGTAATGGGGAAATGATGGCTTGAAACGAGGCGAAGGGTGTTCGAAATGCGAAGAAGGGTGCTCAAAATGACTGAACGAGAGGTGAAATTGGTCATTTGGAGGGTAGGTTCACCCCTCTGTAGGGAAGGTTTTCCCCTTTGCAAGGTTCTACAAGGAAGGTTCACCCTTTTGTAGGGTTCTGCAGGGCAGGTTCACCCTTATGTAAGGTTTTGCAAGGCAGGTTTGCCCTTCTGTAAGGTTTTGCAGGGCAGGTTCGCCCTTCTGCAGGAAACTGGGATCAGATGATTAGATAGGATTGATTGATAAATGATTGACAAGATTAGGTGATGGATGATGTAAAGGATTCTAAACCCAATTTGGAAACCACCCTAGGTGACTTAAGGCGTTGCTTGATCAAATTAAAGGATAGATTATGGCACCGAATCCACCTCAAGATGGAAATGGATTGATTGGGCCGATGATGACTTACAACACCGAATCCGCCTCAAGATGGAAGCGGATTGATTAGGTCAAAGAAAATGATTGATATGTAGGATGATGATCGGATTCAAATGCCTAGGTCAACTTAGATAATAACCTCTAAAAGAAGGTTTAGGGGATTTGGATTGAAAGAATGATGATGAATGATGCAACCTAAAGATGTTCTAAAGATTCCTATATGATGTGGGCGATGACTAAAGGATGAATTACAAATGGATGGGAGAGAATGAAAGTGCTTAGATCATAACAAACAACAAGCTTTTAGGTTCTCAACTAGTTTTTTACTTAAATTGGGCAAACAAGCCTAACAAATGGTGAAACGGGCTCACTAGAAAACGAAATAAGTCTTTTGAACGGTGAAACGAGATTCCCAAGCAATGAAACAAGTTCCCCTAATAGTGGAATGAGATATCTAAACAATTAAACGAGTTCCTTGAATGGTGAAACAGACAATTGGAATGGGAAACAAATGTTTGGAATGAATGAACATAAGTTTGGAAGGGATGAACAGATGTTCAGAACGAGTGAACGGATTCCTGGAATGGGTGAACGGGTGCTTGGGACGGATGAACGGATTCCTAGAATGGGTGAACGGGTGGTTGGGATGAATGAACGAGGTGAAATTGACTATTTTGGGGTTAGGTTTACCCTTCTGCAGGGTAGGTCCGCCCTTCTGCAGGGCATGTTCGCCCCTCTGGAGGGTTATGCAGGGCAAGTTCGCCCTTTTGCGAGGTTCTAGAGGGTAGGTTCACCCTTTTGCAGAAAACATGAACTTGACTTGGACAGAAATGACTATGGCAAGGACTTAAAATATAACAAACATCAAGCAATAAGGCTGACTAGTTAAATATTTTACTGGTTTTCCACAAGAAGACACTTCAAACAACACAATCCTATGATTAGTGTTAAGGGTATGGCCAACAAAGTCCTTAATCTAGGATGCAAAAGGTTTCTAGGGAGTCCTCAATATACTCTCGGTACGTGATGCGCAACCATGAACACCAACCCATCACAAGCGTGAGTCGAGAACCCCAGCGAGATATTGAAGGGCTCAGACCAACTCTTCACGTCTAGCTAGGTATCACCCTAGCTTCAACGCTTCACCAGACATGACGTGACTAGATTGGTGTACAAATTTGGCTCTCCCCCCTTTGTATACCTCATCGGTACGCATGGTTGGGATCATTCCTTGGGGTGATGAAATCCCCAAGCAGGTCTCGCTAGAAAGAGAGCACTAATCATTTTTTACTACTCCTCAGGCTCACACGAAGTGCAAGGGGAAAGCTTGGATGATGTTGTGCCCTCTTGGGTGACACAATGGACTTGCAAGCACTACAAACAATAGATTTGAATCCCCCTAATTAAACTATGTTCCTAGATTAATTAACGAAAACATCAAGGAAAGCTTTAAACAACTAAGTAAACAGATTGTCCTGCAAGCAAATGTTAGCTATTTTTTCCTCCGTTCTTCACCAATTACGAAATAAGCTGCATAAACGTTAGCGAAAAACACTAATACCCTTACAAACAGATGATGTTAGGGGGTCAGAATCTGAGAACGACAAAAAATTGAAGCAAAAATGAAGCTAAAACAACTGTTTTACCTCCCAAAGTGCTCTGTTTAGGGTAGGTTTTCCCATCTGTAGGGGAAGGTTCGCCCCTCTTGGGAAAGTTCTCCCTTTTGTAAGGGTGGGTCCGCCCCTCTGCAGCAAACAATTAGCAGACAGACTTATAAAAACATAGTTTCTTGGGTAGGTTCGCCCTTCTACAACAAACAGTTAGCAAACAAAATAAATAAGAACACAATGTTCTGGGTAGGTTAACCCTTCTGCAACAAATGGTTAGCAAATAGAATAAAAAAGCACATAGTTAGCAAATAATTAGCAAATGATTCACCCCTATGTAGCAAACAGTTAGTAGATAGAATAAAAAGCACAATGTTGTGGGAAAGTTCACCCTTCTGCAACAAACAATTAGCAAACATAATAAAAACGCACAGTTCTGTGGGAAATTTTTCCCTTCTATAGGGGAAAGTTCACCCCACTTGGGCAAGTTTTCCCCTCTGCAAAGGCGGGTTCACCCCTCTGGGGAAAGTTTTCCCTTCTACAACCTGAACCTGCAAAGAACTTTAACAACAAGTAACGTAAAAAGATGGAAATTGTTTGTGGGTCCCACCGAGCATTCCAAAAATGTGAAACTAGTGTTTTACCCTAACATAAGTATGCAAAATAACAATGCAAAAAGGAAAACACAAGAATCACTTCAATGATAAGCCTAGTTGAACTCAAACAAAATAAAGATAAACGCAAGCAGATTTTACCTTGTTAGAGTTGATCCTTTGGTTGGCCCTGGATTGTTGATTAACGTGTGCTCCCTTTGATGGCAAGATGCTAAAATGGATTAAAAAATATGTATGCAAGATGAGGATTCAAATGAGAAAAGTGCATAGTTTGATGGATGTAAGAGATGGCTACAATGGAATCTTGAAGATGTGCAATAATGGAGGATGAAATTTGAGTGCTTGAAGAGCTTGGAGATTGTTAATGAGAGATTAAAAATGAGAAAGTGTTGTGTTGTATGAAAAGTGATTATGAATGACAATGAGAGAAATTTATTTCATTTTATGGAGAGGAACTCTAAAAAGAATGAACAGTTGAGATTTTTCCACCATGGACAAGATGAAGGGTTGTAGTGGGTTGAGGACTAACAATCCCTCACATCTTTCCATGTGGCAGATGATGTGTCACAAGGACACACGAGGTGGAGAGGGTACAAATGATGTGGAGATACTTGCAAGTACCTTGGAAAAGGGATGATGTCACCTCTCAATGATCACATGGGGAAGAGAAGAATCTTGGGTGAATAAAAAGTGAATTTAAAATTCACATGATTGGGAAATCTTGTGGATAAGACAAGGTTCCAAAGGGAGAGGTGGAAAGTACCTTGGATAAGACAAGGTGCCTAAAAATTTAAGCACCTACCCACATGTGACTTGATGTGACAAGTCAAAGATTCTAGAAGACTTTGGCACATGTGATGTGACAAGTCAAAGGTTCTAGAACTTGCATGGGGAAGAAAAGATTCCTTGGAGGAATAAAAGTGAATTAAAAATTCACATAGGGAAGAGAGGAGCCTTAGATGAATAAAAAATAATTAAAAATTCCTTGGGGGATGGGGAGAGTTGACCAAGATACTGATTAGATTAGCTAATAAGTGATTAGAAGATAATTAGTGGTTAAGGAAGATTAGAAGCCAACTTGCAAAAGTTAGAGGATGTGACACATCATAATCAAGGATTAGGCATGTGCACATCCCTAATGAAGAGATTAAGAGGTTGATTAAGATTAAGTGAAAGTGATGTGACATGTGAGGAATTAAATAAATTTCATATTTATTTAATTCATTTGATGAAAGGGAGATTAAAGAGTAGGGTATTTAATTGTTAACTAAATACCTTAGGGGTTAGAAGAACTAAGGGTATTAATTAGATAATAGCAATATTACTAACTAACACAAATAAGGGGATGTTTAGATGAAGAGGAATAAATTTGGACCAATGTAAGTGTACAAATTTGGAGGTCTACACTATCCATAGACGATAATCCATAGGTACCTGAACCATACACATAGATGACAATGTAAGGGCCTAACCAGTTAGGACTGAATTTCCCTCTTTGATCAGGTGACACATTTACATTTCTCTGATTCTCATAAAGAACTAGGTCTCCCAACTTAAAAGTTATAGGTAGCACACTTTGATTATATTATATTGATATTGATTGTTGATAAGCTTTAAGATGATTAAGGGCTCAAAATTCGCGCTCATCGAGCATCTCTAGCTGATGCAAACAATTAGCTCGATAAGTTTCATCATCAATTAACCCTTTAAGGGAAACCCATAAAGACACAATCTCCAACTCTAAAGGCATGATAACTTCTGCACCATACACGAGGTTGTAAGGTGTTGTTCCCATCATCGTACGAACACTCGTGTGATAGGCCCATAAAGTGTATGTTAACTAAATATGCCAATCCTTACCATGTTTGTTAACTATTTTATGAAGTATGAGCTCAAGAGTCTTATAGACACTTTCTCTTGACTATTAGACTGAGGATAATAAGGTGTAGAAAATATATGTTGAATGTGGAACCTTTCTAGGAATTGCTTCACTTCCTTGTTCTTGAATGGCGTACCATTGTTAGAAACAAGTGCAACAGGGAATCCAAAATGAGAAATAATGTTATTCAAAAGAAAACTACATATAGCTTCAGCATTCATGGATCTAAGTGGAATAGCTTCAACCCATTTCATGAAGTAATTTGTAGTAGTAATGATAAAGGTATGTCCCTTAGAAGAAGGAGGTGATATTTTTCCAATAATATCCAACCCCCATTTTGTGAATGACCAAGGGGAGGTTTGATGTTGTAACTCTTGTTTAAGTGCATGAATAAGATGACAATGCTACTGACATTGTGGGCACTTTTTAACAAAATCAAAGGAATCATGTTCCATGATTTGCCAAAAATACCCCATATGTATCAATTTCCTCACTAGGGATTTACCACCGAAGTGTCCACCCCTAGAGCTTGAATGGGCTTCTTTAAGGGAAAGGGGTATTTCTGCTTTAGTGAGACATCGAAGAAGCAATCTGTTATAAGACTTTTGATAAAGAACATCAGATAAAATAACATAGCAGGCTGAAAGCTTTCGTATACGAGCACAATCATTTTTTGTCGCATCGTCGGGAAAGTTTCCAGTCTTTAGGTAGTTGTAAATATTAGAAAACCATTCTCCCTAGTCTACGTGAGAACACACAAAAGCATCGACTTTAGGTTGATTGGAAATAGTTGGGGTCCAAAGGACCTAAACCATGAAGTGGTATTCTTTTATATCCTCATTTGAAGGTACCAAAGAAGCATCACTTTCCATGGCATCTGCATGTCTATTCTCCCTCATAGGGACACTATCTATCGTGAAAGAGGAGAACTGTTTAAGCAAGGAAAAAGTGAGGTCTCAATACTGAGACAACTTACTTTGCTTAGCTTGATAGGTTCCCATAATTTGATTCACAATAAGCTCAGAATCACCCAGTATGCAGAGATTTCTTATCTTTAGTGTAATTGTGGCACACAATCCAACAATGAAGGCTTCATACTTAGCAATGTTATTAGTGCAAGGAAATTCCAATCGAAAGGAGAGAGGGATCAACTTACCTTTGGGTAACATTAGGACTACACCTGCTCTGGAACCAGTTTGACATCTTGAACCATCAAAGTACATTTTCCATGCAAGGTCATAATTGATCAGAAAAATGTTCTCATTAGGAAACAAATCCAAAACCGGGAAGGAGCGAGATGAGGGAGCATTTTCCAATTGATCAACAACCACTTGACCCTTTATTGACTTCTAAGTAATGAACTTTATGTCAAACTTAGAGAGTAACATTACCCATTTCGCTATCCTCCCAACAAGGTTGGAATTAGAGAACAAATGCTTCAGAAGGTCACTTTTCATGATAACATGCATTTCAACATGGAGAAGATAGTACCTTAGCTTATGTGTAGCAAAGACAAGAGCGAGGCATTGTTTCTCCATGGAGGAATAATGGGTTTCATAATAAACTAGGACGTGGCTAATGTAGTAGACCACTCTTATTTTTCCAACATCGTCATATTGAGCTAGTAAAGGATGCCAAAGCATATGGTGACGTTGTGAGGTAAAGCAAAAAGGGTCTATCTTGCATAACTGACATCAATATAGGAGGATTGGCCAAATAGGCTTTGATTGACTCAAAAGATTTATAGCACTCTTCATCCCATATGAAATGAACATATTTATTTAACAAGCGAGTAAAAGAAAGGGTGTGATCAACCAATTGAGATATGAATCTATGAATTTCCTAAATCTTCCCTTGTAAACTTTGCAACTGAATAATATTCCTGGGTGAAGGCATGTTAACAATAACATCAATCTTATTTGTGTCGACTTCGATTCCATAGGGAGAGACTATAAATCCCAAAAGTTTTCTTACGTCTAGACCAAAGACACATTTAAGAGGATTGAGTCTCATCATATAGAGTCGAAGCCTTTCAAAAATAAGATTGAGGTTCTTTACATGATCCCGACGAGTTATAGATTTCACCAAGATGTCGTCAACATAATCTTATAAAATCTTATGAATAAAATCATGAAATATTAGGGTCATTGCCCATTGGTAAGTAGCTCCCGCATTCTTTAACCCAAAGCGAATGACCACATAACAAAAAGTACCCCGAGGGGTAGTGATGGATATCTTGTACTGATCTTCAAGATTAATACGAATCTGATTGTAACCTGAAAATCCATTCATGAAAGACAGTAAAGCATGGCCTACTGTTGAATCCACAATCATATCTATATTAGGTAACGAAAAATAATCCTTAAGAGAAGCCTTATTAAGATCACAAAATTCAATGCATATGCAAATACAACCATTAGGTTTACTGATAGCAACAATATTCAAGATCCAAGGGGAGTAGTCGATTGGATTGATAAAGCCTACTTTCAACAGCTTCACTATCTCAATCTTAACCATCAATGCCACCCTGGGATTGATCTTTCAGATTTTCTACTTAAATGGCTTGGCGTCGAGACATAATATGGTATTATGAACCACTATAGACTCATCAATACTAGGCATTTCCTCATATGTCCAAGCAAAGATATCAGGATGATAATGTAGGAGATCAGAGTGCTCATCCGCTTCTTCTAAGGAAAGGCACTTCCCAATCTTAATCACTTTTTAAGAAGACTTAGGATCCATAGATATTTTGATAATGTCCCAATTGAGGAGGGAACTACGATCCCCAGGATGCATCATTGGAACATCATCATCAACATTGGATAGAGGGTCCTCCTCATCAATACTCAAGATGGAGTCTACAAAATATGCTCGCTCATGCAAGCGATACAGGAATCATCTTTTGTGGTGAAAGGGAGGCAAAGGGGATTAGGCACCTAGGAATTCCTCAAGTGCTTCATCTGAAGAGAATACATATAAAGGGACTTTCTTGACCTACCCCCTATCCTCTATCAACTTGGGATGGACCAAACTCAGTGGTTCAACCGAAATCATATTAACACTCCATGAAGGTTTCTACTTAGACTGATGGATAGAGCACACCAAACCTAGATAGCGCTTTCATGACTCAAACTGAATAGGGACTTGGATTCCTTGCTCAATACACCCTAGGAATTTCTTCCCATAGTCATAATGAGAAGTGAGTTGATATCCAAAACCATAACGAGTTTGTAAAACTTTGGGAGGTGGTGACTCTACATAGAGGGCTTCATTCCACCAATGAACATCAAACACATCTACGAGAGCACAATCGTCTCCTTTACTTGATTCACAAATGTTAACCTATTTTGCAAGAGTAGGACTACTCTCCTCAATAGAGGAGGGACTAGTCTCCTGGATAGGATCACAACTTTCCTCCTCAACGGGAGGATTTTCCCCTTTTTTGTCAAAGGCATTTGGAAATTCTAGATGAGTGGGGCTCACTTCATATTCTGCAATGAAGAACTCAGAGAATTCCAAGGATCCCCAATCATCACCAAATAATGTGTTTGATTCAAAATAAGTGGATGGGGAGGACTTAGGACTTTCTACTTTAGGTGATTCAATTTTAACGACATTCGCTTCAGGGACAACCTCCACAGAGGGTATCTCCAAGGAACATGCCATAGCATCAGAAATTAAAGATGGAATACAATTCTCAAGAGTGGAGACAACTGAAGCCCGACTAGCAACCGCTAACTCACAAAGGTGAATAGCTTCTAGATCAGCTTTAATTGTGACTGACCAATTATTTGCAACAAACTTTAAGGAATGATGTAAAGTAGAAGTTACGACACCCATATCATCAATCCAAGGTCTCCCCAAAAGAAGATTGTAAGGTAAAGGGCCAGGCATCACATACACCAAAGTAGGTAAGGTAACAGGGCCTAGCTACAAAGGCAGTATTATTGTGCCTAGAGCTTGGCAGCCGACATTATTGAATCTGTGAATGTACAAAGAAGAAGCAACTAGAGAAGATGAATCAATTTTAATCTTAGGTAGTAAGTCAATACCACAAACGTTGAGAGCTGAACCAATGTCAACGTGAGTATGCCTAATGCTAATATTATTAACATTAATTATAATCATCAAGGGGTTCACTTGCTTCTACACATCTAGAGGCGAGGGTTCTTGCAGATGGAATGTAATATTCGGTGAACCCACATGAATATGAGCTAAAAACGCATTAACATTCATAGGCCTAGCCGAGGCAAGAAAGAGGATCTTCTACAAGGCTTCCTAAAGCATCTCTTGATAAATCAAAGTAGTCTGAAGCAAATCCCAAAGTGAGATCTTAGCTGGGGTAACACGAAGTTGTTCAACAAGATCGTAATCACCTGGTGCTTTGATCGCAAGTTTAGGTGTTGAAGGAAGATTTGGTTGAGAAGGCGGTAAAGAATTAGGAACTTGAATAGGTTGAGATGTAGGAACATAAGTTTTTTGATTTGGATTCTGCTAGTTTCTTCTTGTATTATACATGTGCCCAACAACATTATAAGAAGTAGAGTCCATAGCTTTTACGAACCTTGAGTATAAATCACGTGAATCATCTTGATACAAAATTCCATAGACAGAACAATCCTCCCTTGGAGAAGGGTTGGCCGGAGTCATGTATATGATAGGTTTCTTAGGGCTTGGAGGTGCCACAAAGACCACTACTACATTTACTGAATCTTCAGCTTGCGGAGAAGAAGTTTGCATGGAAGATTTACGAATGGGGGAGGATGCTTCTAAGAAGTTATCTAGAGCATCGTCCAACATATTGAAATCTTCCTTATAGAAAGCATTATCATAGACATGAAAATGTTGTAACAATAGATCCAACATGCTTCATGTCAGGTTCACCAAAATGTGAGATAAGAGGGATTCGCCGCATGTGGGTCTCTTCGTTCTCAAGAGATCACCAAGGAATGAACTGCCCTTATCCACCTCATCATGAACAAAATGAAGAAAACGTAAAGGAAATGTGCATAAACTAACTTTCAGGGAAGACTACTTCAGACCCAAAGAGAGTGAAACTTCTAGATTCCTACCTCCGACAAAGAAGCTCTCAGCCAAAGGATGACAACGTAGATTCAGGATGCCAGCATGACACACTATCATCCAAATGGCGCGCTAGTGTCTTGAGCAAAAAAAAGCTCAAGAGCTCAAATAGGTAGAATAAGGTCTCACTTCCTAAATCAAAACCGAGGTCTACTAAATAGAATAATCAAATAGAGAACAAAAAATTTAAGAAATGCACAAGGGGAACTTGGAGAAAACCTACCCTCAAGTGGATGTTTGAGTCTTCACTCCAAGCTCTTTTTCGAGACCTACACACAAAAGAATGAGGGGAAAAAATTGGGGCTATATAGGGGTTTACCTCAGTCAGACCCCCATTTTGGTTTTCCCACCTCCACAGACATCTAGATAGGAAAGGAGTATAACCAAAATGGACAAAGTGTGTGGTGAAAGCAAAACCTGCTTTAGGAGTAGAACCCGCACCACGAGATGGCAAATGAACAAGTAAATAGAAAAGAGTGAGAGAGAGCATTACCCATGGGCCTAGGCCCTCTCTAGAGCACATAGATGCATTGTTGAATGCTTTCTTGAGAGTTGTAGATGTTGGAGGGACCTCAGTTCGACAGAGATTCGCTTGTAGAAGTGTTGTTTGTCAAGGATGAGAGAAATATGAGAGAAGTTGAAGAGAGCTTGAGTGAATAAAGTTGGACCCCAAAAATGAGATAAAATGAGGGGTTTTGTTGCATGCAAGGGTGGAAAAGAGTCGTTACACTTGAAATCCTAACTGTCAAGACACATGTCAAGAGCTAAGATTCGAGATTCCCTATTTTACACTCAGAAAACTGGCAAGACGCTAGCGCGCTACGCAGACGTCTACACACTGCACAGGCGTCTGATGCATCATTTTTTTGGAAACGTGTCATTAGGCTTATGTTACTTTGCCACTGGTCCACAAGGAGTTAGAATTGTGAAATTCCAATCCATGGGATTTTTGTCATTAATGTGCTTAGGCATCATAAATGCTAGGAAAAGTGCTAGAATGTGGAATTGCCCCTAGGTGCAATTCCACGACATTACAAAGGGGTTCGCTAGAAGGGGGGTTCACTAGAACCCCCTAAAGGATTCGCTAGAAGGCGGGGTTCGTTAGAACTCCCCCTTCTAGTTTGAACCCCCCCTTTTTTTCCTTTCTCCCCCTCTGCTACCAAATTTCTGCAAAATTTTTCCTTTCGAAGCTCAGGTTTAGGATGAAAATGGAGGAAACTTCACATACCCAACTAGATGATGGTAGTCCTTAGAACGAGCTATCCATCGAATATAATTTTAATATATTTTGGTTTTATTATATATTTTTTAGTTTAATTAAACATAGGTTTTTCACCAAAAATCAAGCTCTTTGTTCTACATATGTGGAAAAAAGTAGATTATGAAAAAAAAATATGAAAATATGTTCAGGCTAGGTATTGATGTCCTTGATCCAGTAAAAAAAATTGAATTAAGATACATACAAAAAAATTATGTTGTTTACGGTATGCCTATGTCTAAATTGTAATTGGTTTAACTTCAAAACTTGATTAAGAAAAAAATATTTAATTAAAAACTATGAAACCAAATGAACTTGCTAGATATCAGAGTTAAAAAGCTAAATTTGAAAAAAATAGAATTTTATCCTTCATAGAAAAAAATTTATGTTGTTTACGGTGAACATCACTCTTTAAAAATGGTGTTCACTAATCAAAACTAGCTTTCAAAGGAGATGGAAAAAGAAATGCAATCTGATTAAAAAAAATCAAAAAATATATATTTAGAATCTACAGAAAAATGTCTCAAATCACTAGTTTGCATCTTCTTCAAATTTCTCATGGTTTAGCAACTATAGGTGCCTGGAAGTGAAGATTTAGTTAAAAAAAACTAGTTCAATGTCCAGTTTGGCCAAAAATTGTAAACCAATATTGTGGGATCACCCTATTATTTGTGTAGGTTTTTATTTCCTAGCGGATTAATTTATTTTCTCTTAGTCCTATGTTTTTCCTACACTTTTATTAAGTTTGCTTCTAGGATAATAAAGTGAGTTTAAAACTAGGAGATAAGTGATGTGTTGTCCATGTCCTTAAAGGGTGGAACACTTTCCACTTTTGGTGTCATCCTCCACTTTTTGTGGTTGGTTCCTATTGGTTGGATTTGCTACCTCCATACTCTCCTTAGTTCTATATAAACTAACTAGGTCTAGCTTGTATTTGAATCTATTCTTACAATATTTTGCATTGATCATTCAACTTGGAAGCTCTTAATGCAATTCTGTCATATCGACATTGCATAATTTCTCAAATTTTTGGTTTGCATTATTTTGTTTTTCCAATTTATGTAATTTTGATTTTCTCTTAAAAAATTCCTTAGGTTATTCAATCTATTTCAGATTTATAACATGGTATCAGAGCTTTTGTTTTGATAAATCTATGTTCATAGATTCTTGATTGAGAAATTGATTTTCTTGTAAAGTTCTTGTAAATTCTTGTATGCTCTTCTCTTGTGTTTTGAATGATCTAAAGAATCAAAAAGGGTTTGCAAATATCTAATAACCTCTTCATATTTCATATGTGTTTTGTGGGATCTAGTTGATTGCAACATTGTTGATTATACTGGTAGCTTTTTTTTACTATTCCAACACATCCAAAGGGCTCAAGAAAGTCAAGATTGGATTTTGTTTCATTCAAATTGGAGATCATTTGACAAATAAAGCTAAGATATGGTGAATAGGTTTTTCCAAGAGCATTTTTCGGCCAAAAAGGACTTTGCCATTGCATTTAGGAGGCCGAGGAGACGAATTTTGACATAAAATTTTCCTATATTTGGCAAAAGTTATTTTTAGGGAAAAATATTTGCTTGGAGAGTTGTACAGCTCCCCAGGTCACGCAGGTATTGTATACAAATTAAAAAATTCAAAAAATTAATAATTTGAGCAATGTTTTTATTAAAATTTTCAACTAAAATAAAATAAAATAACATTTAAGTGTTGTGAGCGCTGTGCTTAAGCACTTAGCACCTAAAGCAGTAAGGCTTCCCATAGAAGGGAAGTAGTCCTATCTTAGCTATTGTGGCCCTTGAGCTGTTAGCAACCTAAGTAGTCTGCTAATGGTCCACTAGTAATGGCCATATAACAGTAGTAACTTTTTTAAATTTTTGGCTCTGTATAAACCATAGCGATAACCTTTAAACCGCGACATAAGAATAGTAAACCACATAGTTAGTTATAAACCGCTAGCCGTCAAATGGTAACTGACAAGGAGGTCCACCCATTTGCTACCAAAGCACTTCCCACTGGCCACCAAGATGAGCAGCACTGCCCAGTAGCCACTAGGGGGCCACCAGGGCTCCCCTTATAAGCCAAATTGGGCCTTTTTTTCAAATTTGCATGACTTTTCTCCACTGTCCATTTTTAAAAAACAAGATATCTTTAGAAAGTTGGAGATGAGAAATTTCCATCCACAAAGGTATTAAAAGTTTTTTTTCCTTTTTAGACTAGATATTTTAGGTTGAAGTTGTTTGTTACTAATTTCTTCAACAGGCCATAAATTTTGCCTCGATGCTCTAATTTTTAGAAACATATAGGTGTTGGAAAGGTGGTGAAGGGAACTACACAAATTTAAGGCTATTTTTGCATATTTTGTCTCAAGTTCATTTTGTTCCAGAATTTTTAATTTTAGTTATTTTGAGCCTATTGAGCATTCTATCTTGGAAAAGACTTTGTAAACGCACTGAACTATAAAGTTCCAACATTATAATATTTGGGGGTGATTTTTTGATATTATTTTAAAGGGTGGGAGCGTATTGGTCTTCTTATTTGGTATCATTTGCACTCATTCTTGGTGGGATTAAACAAGTAATTTATAATCATGAATTGAGATAAGGTTCCATTTAAGGGGGGTTAATCATGTTTTTAAATTTCATCCTTCTATTGTCAAGCTAAATTGAGAGAACTATTTGTCTTGGAAACAAGGGATAAATAATCACTACCTTGAGCGGGATCTACTACTCTATCTCCTTGGACTCATTCCTAATCCAAGTGACATTGATCAAAAGAATTCATGGTTTAATAATAATGACATGGTCTATGGACTAATATATCTTTCTATTTTTGAGGATACTCTACATCACATAGAGCACATTGAGTGCCCTTTCACTACTTGGACCATCATCTAGCAGTTGTATGGAGACATTGAATCTTCATCTGAAATTGATGTTTCCTTAGAGAACCAAGATAGTGTGGATGATACTAAGATTCATGTTGCCCCATCTTGTGTGGATACATCTTGTGTGAATGATCAATTCATTGATACCCCATCACCTGTTGCGGCTTCAAATTCCAAAGATGCTTCTTCGAGGGCCTCTAGTGATTTATTGAAGCATGATCACTTATGTCTTTTAGATTCATTGGGACCAATTTCTAACAAATATCTGTTGTTTGTTTATAGAGTCCCTCATCTCGAATCTTGATGACACTATTGAGGACATACGTCTTCTCTTTGAGGACCAATATTTTTTCCTCGCATCTGTTTCTACTTTAGAGTTTAGAGATGCTTCTTTGAAGGATTCCAATAACTTCTTGCAGTAGGAAATACATTGTCTTTCAGATTTATCTTTGTGGGATGATCTCTTGACAGGTATTTCAGACTTGTTTATGGAGACACATATTGAAAATTTGGGAGACACTATTGAGTGTATTCATTTTCTCTTTGATGAAGTTGATTCTTATTCATTTTTTGTGAGGGATCTCTCTGAACCTCTTATTCATGATCATGCATTACAGCTTGACATGAGTGTGAATACATTGGATCAACATTTGGAGGAGACATCTTCAGAGGAGATATTTGAGTCTTTGACTTGTGTTCTACATCAATCTCTAGGAGCATCTGATTTGTCATCTTCAACAATGTGGCCTAGAATGCCTAATTTGATTTGACAAATTTTAGCGTCGACATGGGGATACTTGAGTTGACCTCAGAGACTTCATACATCTTGCACTTTCTTCCTACATATTCATTTTAGGACTTGGGAGATATCTTGCACATACCTTTCGTTTTGTTTCTTCCTAAGGGGAGGAACGTTTGAAAAACCTAGACCATCTTCTCCATCCAGTTTCGAGCATCTACCATTGGATCTCTTCTAGGGCCTACTTAGTCCTTCTCATATTCTCTCTCTATTTTGGGGGGGTGTTCTCTCTCTATTTGTGGGGGGGCTTCTTCTTTGGGGGGAAATTTTATTTGTACATGGGTACCTAACATGGCCTCATTTGTCAGGACCCATCATTGCTTACATGCTCCTAAGTTGTGCTTAAGAGGGGGTGTTTATTTAGGTTTTTATTTTCCTAGAGGGTTAATTTATTTTCCCTTAGTCGTAGACACTCAGGCGTCATTCATATTCAATCAAAAAACACATACTTTACTCTATCACTTCTATCTTCTTTGTGATTTAAATCTACTGAAACTTGAGACTAAGATACTTCATGTGTATTCTAACTTAACTTCCAAACCTCAAACCATAGTTATGAATAGTAGTAGAATGTGGTACCAAAAATAATGACAGTTTGGTATAGTGCATATTCTGCTTTTGATCAACAAACCTCATAACACTATCACAAACACTTCCAAACTTCCACAAAAGTAGTAGATATACAAGAACCACCAATTCTATATGTATCTTGACTTCCCATGTTGCCCTTTTTAGTAATGATAACATTAAATTTCTGCAACATCTACAAAAAACATACCATTTTGACATATACTTGACATTAATGACAATCTACAACTAACATACCACTTTGACATATATTTGACACCAATGACAACACAATGTTCAACAACTATTTCCCTTTCTCCTTCCTCAACCTTTACCTCCAAACTTAAAATCTTCCTCATTTTCTAGGATTTCCATATTTCTTTTTTATGGGTTTGTTTTTTGGGTAATACATCCATTTATTTCATCCATTCTACTAATCTTTATATCCCATTTTTTTCTTTTATATTTCATTCTTCTATCTTGAATTTTTTTTTCTTTACCTTCTTTGCAAGTAGGGTAATTACTTATTTCCTCCTTTGTAAAATATTGTGCAAATGTTTGTTGTAGTCATAAAATTGAGTTTTTATAAAAATATTATTTTACCATCATCTGATTCCTTTTTTCCATCATCTCTTCTTTATTTATATATCATTTTAAGAATCGACACAATGTCCAATAAAAAAGATAGACTCAAAGTATCTCATTGAGCTCTCTCTTTGTCCTAAATCTTGACACATTTTTTAAAATGTTATCTTGGATTAGTTTTATCATAATAATATCTAATTAATCATGCCCCTTATTCCTTTTAGCATCTTTTGTATTAATATAGTTAATGATTTTTAGGAAGGAATGTTAGGCTTGTGGGTATGTCACCATCTTGTTGTGCTACATACAAGGGTATCATCAAATGATTCCCTTCTAAGGTTCTCTATCTCAAATATTATTTACATGTTATCTAAATACCCTAATAGGTCTCCTACCCTTGAGTTACAAGGTAACTTAATACGAGATATCCACCTTGTATGTGATGATTCCTAGGAATTTGTAGTGCAACTATCTCTTTTTTGAGATCATTATTTTTATCAATTATAGCATAATTATATCCTTTGTAGTAATATCCCTATTTATTTTACTACTTTTTCTAAGACTATACACCTTATTAGCCCCCAAAACTATCTTATCCCTTACTTTCATCTCATTAAGAATCCATTCTTCTATCACATCTTTACTATCAGTACTATAATGGTTGTTTTCTATTTCAATCTCTCCCTTTGAGTTTGGGTTTTCATCTATTTCTGCTTTGGGGATCCTTCCTTTGGAATATAGGCCCTTATCATCTCCTTCATCATTCATATCCTCTTTTTTTGCTATTTTTTCTATGTATATGCCATTCATATTAGTATATAAGGGTATATGATCTACCCTATCCTCACCATGAAATGACATATCTTCCTTCTAGGAGTACAATTTACTCCATTGTAATTTATAAGCCATTCCAAGTTTAGTATGGCATGTTGAATTTGTTAAAGGTTTCTTGCATTTCTCTGACTTCAAAATCCACTAGACTCTTTATTCCTAATAATTTTACTTTTGTGTTCCTACAAGTTCCTATGATATTTATAGGTGAAGCATCTACCAACATGATGTTGTATAGAGTCCCATGCAACTCTATTCTTCATAGGTCTTCCCAAATTTTCTAGGAATCATACAAACTTTAGCACCCAAATCTACCAATAATTTTCTCATCCATCTACCATATATTTTTACTTCTATAAAAATAAGATGTTTGCACGATATTCTTGTAGTTTTGGCTACATATTACTTATTGTGTTGCTTTATTTTATTAATGCTTATTCTAATATTTGGTGAAATGTTATATTTATTGTAGCATGTTATCTTATTTTGCAAGAGTGGCTAATTACTTTATATTAGTTCTTATTTATTAGAAAATCAAACCCTATGATAATCATACTTCTTATATTCCTATTTAATGATCTTCTTAAATTTGTCCACTATCAAATCATAACTTTATTTGTGAGGAATTACTCCATATTATATTCCTCAGTTCATTCATTACTAGTTTTATTTTTGTAGTATCTATGCTACCCCATTTTACTACCAATACCTTATTAGATTCTTTTTATTCTCTTTATTTCTTAAGAATTCATTCTTTTCTATGTAATCACTTTCTAATCATTCTTTTGTAAAATTGTTTTATCCTTTATGTTTATTATTATCTTTTTTTTACATCTATGAGAATTTAGGGGGTTTTCTTTAGGTATTCTCATTATAACCTTAGACCCTCTTGACACATTGGTTTAGACAATTTCTCACCCATTGTAGTGTCTAACTAACTATTCTTATAATATTATGTAATTCTTTGGAAACCAAATATATCCTAGTTGGAATATCAATATAACCCACACACTCTCTTCCTTTCTAACCTTGAATAATTTGTATAATCTTCTCATTCACCACACTTATAATAAGTAGCATACCCCCTTCTTCTTTTACCTTGTCCTTTTCCTCTACTATTTCTTCCCCTATACTCATTTGGTGGGATCTATTTTCATTATACCCCGCTATAAAGTTTTGGTAGAATTTAAATCATTAAGGAGTTGGATTACCATGTTTCGAATTAAATTTATATTTAATTGATCTCTCTATTTAGGTAATTGGTACCCATAATTACATTTATGAAAGGTTCCTTTTACCAATACTTTAGCCCTTCCCATGGAACTATGAAAACTTTCACTATATTTTATCTATGGTTGTACCAAGGTTCGTTATCTTCTTCAAGTATTAACTAAAATACTAATAAAGAGAAATAATCCATCTAATAATTATCCCACCCTAAAAAAAACCACAAAAAACACATTTGAATCTCCCTCGAGGCCTCAAAAAGTCCAATTTATTATTGTAACTTGTCTTTTCCCTTCTTAGATTGTGCACTCATCAAATGTTCCAATCAAGCATTGACTTGAATCTTTTGTTTAATGATAATATATCATTCAAAACTCCATAAATTCAACACATAGCCAGCTAAAATACTACTTCACTCAGATTTATTTCATTTGAAATGACAATAGTTAACTACATAAACATTTAGGCTTATCAAATGGGTTACAGTTCTAATATGAATATCAGTCTAGAAGATAATACATTATCCAAACATTAAATTCCCTCTGCAGTCATTGCTTTATTCTTTTGTGCTTCACTTAATTGGTCACCACCCAAACCTGTATACTTCCCAACACTCCCAAAACCCCTTACTATATTCTTTATCTTCCACCTATTAGTCTTTCGACCCTCGAATGTTCACAAGGCAATAGAGACACTAGGAAAGAGGCTATGCTTTACAAATCTTTAACATTCGCAAGACACCAACCACTGGTCTATTCATTTCTAGCAATAACATCATCAACAATACCTCACATCAACCTTTGCAACTCCAAAAAACTCCAATGCCAAACCATAAAATTCTCTCTAAATTTTCTATAAATCACCTGTCATTTTCCTAGTTTGTTTTATTGGTCACTCCATTAAATAATAATCACTTCAAAATGTAGTAGTTTCTAATGTAGTGATAGTAATGATAGTGACATTTGGGTCTAATAACCTCCACACAACAACCATTCTCCTCATAACTGAACCATGACCACTCAAGGAAGAGGACAACTAGCCTTATAATGCTCAAATGCCATGAATATAGTCTTCAAACTATTCATGTTTGGTTGTATGAGAAGTGCCCACCAATGTTGAACCCTCACACAAACTATATGAATAAGTTGCGACTAGTAACTTCAAATGCACAATGTAGGAAGTTCTCATGCCAAATGACTAGTAATGTCATCCAACAATAAGCCTCAAACTATGATGCCAATATCTGATCTTGTTTAATTAATGCAAATGTTAAATACATTTTCCACCTATGAACACTCTTAAATAAATTAGCAAATTTTCATTTTCTTGCAAACCTCCAAAAAATTATATAAACTTTCATCACTCAATCCAAGCGTGAAACTTGAATGGATCCACCTGCACCAACTAGGATAGGTCTTCCAATATCGAAACTGGTTTACCCTTAGGGTTTTCATCCTAGGGTTTCAGCTCCCAATAAATTCTCCAAAATCCAATTAGATGAAAATAAATCAAGCATAATCTTCAAATGAGCTTCAAAAATCTCTTTATATCCCTCATTGCTCTAAAAAGTGACTTTAAATGTTTAACATTTTCAGCACATTAGTCACTTTACTTTATAAATAATTAATTTAATTCATTATTTAAATATGCTTTTATGCAACAACTTACAATTAATTATTTAATTATTAATTATTTCCCGCACACCCAACTAAAGGTACGAAAAATAAGAAATTAGTTCCTAATTGAAAATTGGGGATGTCAATATATTCAGGAACTCACCCAGAACATGCCTTACTAAAAATAGGTACCTTCCAAAACTAATATTTCCCTCCAAGATGTTTGGAATGCATCTGATAGGATAAAATTACTCCCAAAAAGCATCAATGCACTTATCAAAAACCCCAAAGCTCAATGCTAGCCAATGAATTCCATTATGACAACTTGCTAGAACTCATCGAGAAAGTTAGAGCTAACTTCTATGTTGAAGTGACTAAAAATGGGAACATTATAGTCCTCCCTTCCCAAATATTTCTTGTCCTCAAGCAATGCCAACTCAATCCAAAAATCAAAAAAATGATCCCAACTAGAACCAATTATGACCATAGGCTCCCACTTCAATCTAGGAGGTCTATAGTTCCATCCACTCAAAGCACTATCTTGTTGGACGCCTGCATAAATGACCTCCTAAAATCCACCTACAAGAAGAGCAATCAAATATTGCAAAAACTCGGTCAACTCCTCATAAAATTGTTCTTTGAAAAAACCAAATCAAGGCACCATAGGATAAGTTCAAGAAAGTTAACATTAGCTCTCACATTTCCAGCACCTTGCACTCCAACATAAAAAAATTCATCAGAATTTAATCTGCTACCCCACTCATAAGTGTAAGCTGAACATATGCAATAACAATTATTTGGTGCCCAAAAACCTAACCAATACCAAAATTGGTTAGCCAAACCTATCATCCTCTCCATCTAAGACCCCAAACTGACCCTATTAATGAGTTGAGTGGACTAAAATTGCTCAAATTTTTAGTTGTTCAAATCTAACTTTTTTAAAATTGGAATTCGTTCACAAAATATATTAAAAGTAAGCAAGTTCGGTTACAATATGTATGTGATCGAGGTGGTCACTTTAGTTACATTAGCCCAACCAGGCACCAAAAAGTATATCAAAAGTATTATAACATAGTTTTTTAGGAGAATTAAAGTAGCAAAATATTCATCAAACATTACATATAAAGTGATTAATTTTCCTTCTCTTCACCCTTATCAACATTTATGCTAAAATTTTAAGAGTCAAACCCATGAAAGTAACCAATAGGAGGGGAGATATGCTCCTAGCTACTATTATCCAAGTTCTGATGTGAGGCCTCCAAATCCCTCATAGCTTCATCTCTCTTGATCTCATACTGGTGCAACTTAGAATACTGGCTCTGAAAGTCAATGTACTCATTCTTGAACTTACTATCAACCTCTCTTAAGTCCTATGGCCAATAATTTGTATCTTTGATATCTTCTTTAAATAGAGGAGTAGCCCCCTCATCCATGATCTTCATAAATATGTCAGTTCGACCATCTTCAAAGTTAAGGTAACCTATTCCACAATTAAAAGAAATGTGAGTCTATTTTAAACTCAGTAAGGATCCTTTTCCTACCTTGGTACATGTTCTCATTCCTTCCTTTCCACAAAACCCATAAAATATCAGTAGACAGGACAGACCAAAAAAAATTAGCATCATTTCTCAAACCTTTAACATACCCACTCAAAATTTCAAACTAGGAGATTCTATCCCTACTATCCCACCCCACCAAGTTGCCCATAAAAAATAGACCAAATAGCATAAGCATAAGGACAATTAAAAAAAATATGTTCAACATATTTTGTTTCATTACACACATCACAGATAGGATTAGAGGGACCACATACCAATTTTTTTAACCAAAGCAACCATTTGAAGCAACATTTTGTTGGTTCAATCCATTGAGACCAACAAATTTTAACATACTTATAGCAGTTGTACTCTTATTAAGGTCAAGACTCCATATTTTATTAACATGGTTTAGTACTTCCAAAGGACAGGTTAACATTTTGTATAGATTAATGTATTTAATAGTCAAAAGTGGGGAGCCATCAGTCCATACCCAGGTGTCAAAATATTGTTCATTGGTTAATTTTCTATATGGTATAATTATTTTTTTAACAATGGAGTATGTTCTTTTCTGAGAGTCAAGCAGATTATTCTCTTCCTTTAATTGTTCTCAATTTTTCAAGCCTTCCTTACACACAATATCATTAAATAATTTGACACCTTTCCTATCCCATTTGAGGGTTGAGCAACATCTTACACAAGCTAGAGGCTTGTTTAGGTTATAGAGATTCCACCATAATGATCTGAACCCAAACAGATTACTGGAAAACCCATTAACATTCTCTTCCTTCTTTATAAGGTCCTTGAAAAACCCCCAGGCCCTCCAAATACTGGAAAAAATTGCAAACCCCACTAACTTTATCTCATAATTACCAAACAAGGTGTCATGAATGTGCAACCCTTGCTATTTCCTAGCATTTTTGGGGATAGCCTCTTTTAGATTGTTCCTAATAAGAACTTTGCAAGGTTCATCTCCAGATAGTTCTTTAACTATCCATTTTAATGCTAAGGCCATACCTTGTTTTTGCAATTCTTTTAATCCAAGGCCACCTTCCTCATTTTTTAAGCAACACCACTACTAATTCACTGCATGTTTCTTCTTTTTCCCCTACCATCTGACCAAAGAAAATCCTTGATCAGTTTCTACACCATATTTATTTGATAACTGGCTAAAAACCAAGAAGAGGCATAGTAAATAGAGTAGGATGAAAGTATTTTTCGACAAACCTGAACCCTCCCTGCAAGGGAGAGATAATTATTATTCTATCCTTTCAAAAAAAATTCTATATTAGCAAACATCGAGTTCCACATTTATTTTAATGAGGGATTCATTGAGAAGGGTATCCTATGATACCTTACAACTTTTTCTGGACCATGCCATTGCTAGACAGTTTTGCTAGACCAAATAGGATTAGCATGATCCCAACTTAACAATATGGATTTTGACTTAGATATTCTTGAGCCCGAAGCCTGATAAAAAAACTCTTACCTTTTTGTAAGATTATTCATATTCAATTCATCCAATTTAGGAAAGATGGCAGTATCATTAGTAAACTACATATTCAATAGTGGTGTGTTATTAGGAAGGGTTACACCCTTGAACAGTGGTCCTAATTTGTTAGTTCTCAAAATATAGCAGTGCTTCAGTAGCTATCACATAAAGGGTAGGGGTTAAAGGACAACCCTGTCTAATTGATTTTCTCAAGGGAAATGGGTTTGATAATGGGCCATTGAACTCAATTTGTGCATTAGCATCCTTCAACAAAATCTTCACCATGTCACAAAAGGTCTTTGGAAACCCAAAAGCCTCCATCATATTTATTACAAAGGACCACTCAACTCTGTCATAAGACTTCACAAAGTATAGGAGTCTAGGATGCCAACATTCTACTTACTTATTTTTGCCCAATCTAAAAGCCTCCCAACTGGTTAGCAAATTTTCCAAAATGTATCTTTTCTTGATAAAAACCAGTCTCAGTGTTGTTAATTACTGTTGGGAGAATAGGATGAATAGCATTTTATATGAGACATTCAAAAAGGTGATGGGTCTCCAATTACTAATGTTACTCTTGTCACCTTCTTTAGGCAAGAGTTTTATAATACCACAATTAATTTTAGGCCCCAAAGTACCTTTGCTAATAGCTTCTTGATAGACATCAAACAAATCTTCTACAACCCAATCCAAATTCATCTTGTAAAATTTTATAGGAAGCCCATCCTCACCTAGGGACTTTCCATTTTTTAATGAAAGGATTGGATCTCTTAATTCTTTACTTATGTCCAAGCATAAATTTCTTGTCATTTCCTCAATAACTTGCTTTTGTATTAGAAGCTTGCAGAAATCTTGAGCCATTCTACATTAAGGATTATCATCCTCGGCAGTAATTTTTTTTTTGTAGAACTCAACAAAGGCCCCTTTTATTTCCTTCTCCTCTTGGATCCATTGTTCATTTTTTATAGAAACTAATTGATTCCACAACATGTTTAGCCCTTAACATATTAAAGAAGCATTTGGTTCCCTTGTCACCATCTTTAACCCAATTCAATTTAGCCCTTACTCTAGCACCCTGCGCTTTTTTGACCTAAAACTTCCTAAGATAGTTTTTTATGGCTTTTACTCTATTTATCAATTCCTCATTGTCTTTGTCCAATTGTACCCTTGTTTCAAGTTCTAGCAATTCATCGTTCAAAGAGCACTCTATTTTCCTACTATCAATTGCAAATTTCTTACCCATTATTTTTAGTAGCTTTTTCTGACTGTTAATGAGGTTATTCTAGGATGCAATGGTAGAGGGGTTAGAAAATACTCCTTTATTGATTTCCCTCAATTTTTTCACCCCATCCACACAATTAGGGTGATCTAATAAGGAGGTATTAAGTTTGAACAGGCCCTTTGGCCTGTCTTTTGATGCAACTCCTCCAGTCTTTAAATAGATATAGTTGCTTCAATTAGGTAGTGATCTAACAATGTCAGAGGTTCCACTTCAACACAATTGGAATCATTTTTTGATTCAAAACTAAAATAGTCTTCATGAACATAAAACTATCTAGTCTACAATACACCCTCTTTTTCTCACTTTGATTATTACACTATGTATACCAGATGATTTTACTCTCTTTCTTTTTACCTTCTAAAGGATCAAAAAGGTTTAGGAGCTTTTTCAATCTGCTCCAATAAAAATTATCATTACTTTTCTAACACCAAGGGAATCCACCAATCTTTTCCTATTTACATTCAACCATATTAAAATCCCCACTGAATATCCATGGGGTTTTTAGAAGATTATTCACACACCATCTCCAAAATTCAATTCTTTCCCTATAGTCATTTGGTGCATACAACGAGCAGATGCCAATTTTTTTCCCATTCTTTTCAAATGTTACGCAAAAACATCTATTACAAGAGGAACATCCATTTTCAATGATAAAGGGCTTCCATTTTGGTCCAATGAGAATTGCACTACCACCTTTACCTCTCTGGTGATTTGCGATAAAAGCAACAACCTGCTTCCAACTGAATCTTCATGCATTATGCAACTAAAAATCAACTACCTTCACTTCTTGCAATAGGAGGTAGTCCAAATCCCTTTTTCCTGGCATAGAAGGCTCTCAAGACATATTTTCTATCAGGGGATTCTAGACCCATAATGTTCCAACTAATACAATTATCTTCATTTATCAGTTAGTGTTTGGGGATTCCTCTGGTTCTTATACATCCTATCAAAACAGGATGGGATACCCTCACCCTTGCCTTGTTTACCAGGTTTATGTGAGCTTCCAATTCTACTCACTTATTTTATCTTTTTACTCACATCCTCTCTTATATGAATTTTCTTCCTGACTCAAGCTCACTGCTAACTTCTTGAAACAAGGGATTAAAGCAGTTCATATTTCTATTTTCCTTCTTTACTCTTCATCATAAGGGATCCCATTTGAGTCTATCGTATTGCTAGCCTTGGGGGGTCTAGGGATCTTTCAAGATTCATTTTGTTAATTTGTTCTTTTAGACTGTTTAGCACCATCTCTTGTGCATTTTTCTTTCTCAGTTCTAGGGCCTCCCCCTCCTCATGAGTGACCATTGCATGGTTACCATTCACAACCTCCACATTCTTATGACTTTCAAGTTCCACCTCTGAGGGGGGTTGGGTGTGTTATCAACTCTATAATCATCCTTCATTTTGGAAGAGTTAGGTAAGTCATTTTTATCCTTTTCTTGTTCTTCAATTATCTCAACCTATTCATTCTCTTCATGGTAGGTCATGGGTTAAAAATTAGATTTTCCTCCCTCATTTTGGTTTATAGTATTAGTTTTATCAACATTTTCATTATTTACACTCTCCTCCATAGGGGATTTTTGATCATTTTGATTATTGAAGGCAGTCCTATACGACCTACTATTATTTTTTTCTATTGGCTAGTCTGGGGTAATCCCTTTTTTGGTGCCCATCACTTTTACATAGAAATAAAGAATTCAAGCCTCTTAAGGCTTCTATTTCACATTTATACAACTTACCATCAAATTCAAATTCTATAGCATCTGGTATTTCTATCCTAGTATGAAAGGAGACAAGCATTCTAGCATCCAAATGAGGAAAAGTAACCCTAGATTTTTCAATTTGTAGAACATTTCCAACATATTTAAAGAGTTGAGGCAACATAAACTAGATCTGTGGTTGAATTTTTTTAACACTAACCCACCTTGGCACCGAGAAAAACATTATTTCCTTATAGGTAATCTCGGGTGACCAAGTAATGGCTTTAAATAAAGACTTACCAATGCTCCAATAATCTTTTTCAAGAACCATTTTCTACATATTATTATTTTTTTTAAAATAACAAACAAGCCTCTTTGTATCATTCTACAAAAAGTGATATGAATACCTAGCTTCTTTCCCCAAACAAAATTAAGCAAGTTATCAAAAAAATTCCGAGTCGAAAGATTATTTACATCCATACAAGCAAGAAAAATAGAAATATTTCTTAATCTATTTTCTTCTTTCCTAATATCATTAACCATTTTGTCATTAGGGTTGGGCCTTAGAACCCTAGGTGACAATGGGTCCTTACCTCCTTCGAGCCCTCCTCATTCCCTACCTCCTTTTGGGCCCCCAAACCCTCCATTGTTGTCTCCAACTCCCACATTGAAACCAACTTCTATTCACAACATTTCAAACTCTAATTGTAGAACTTCTTTGAATTTTTTACAATATTCATTGTGACCTTTAATGGCTTCCCCACTCTCAGCCATATAATCCACTTCCATATGCCCTCACACATATGCAATATCACATCTATGTGAGAAGGTGACCAAAACCCTAGGAAGTACCCAACCCTCCTAGGTTTCCCATGAAATCCAATATAAAAAGCACAAAAAACCAAGAAAATAGGACACGAAAACTACAAGCTAAACCAAATCAATGGCAGCGAGGACAAAGGACATGAATGTAAGTAGGCAAAAAAGAAGAAGAGCATAGTAACCAAGGTGACAGAGGGCTCCAAAGCGCAGACCTGAGTAAGATGTCTTTTCATCTCCTACTAAAGTATAACTTTTCAAAATAAACCAATGTAAATAATAAGAATCTTTGTAATATTAAATAACCTTGGCCAAAATGAAATTTCCAGTCATTCCCTTGGCTATAAATATCTCCCAAAAAGTCACCAACTCGATAGAATACCAATTTTTTCTTATAATCTCTCTCCACTCCACTTGCAAGAGCTCAAATGGACTCACATGATGATTGAGTAAAGAGATAACAACATTATTATCACCTTTTAGGTCCACAGTATCCCATTGTATGCTCCTTCCATCATCACTAATTACCAATATCCCATAAAAAGATCTCATGCATATATACTATCCCAAGGAGTAACTCCACCATGATGATGTTGCACTACTCTGATTTCCATATGGACCCCACCAAGAGTGCATGTGATGGTGCTTGGAGAAATCTCTTCCTTGTGGTAACCCAACAAGGTCAACCTCCAACACATCATGATCTAACCCACAAAAGTCAATTTTAGGAACTAAACCATCAACAATCCTAGGTGACCCAATAGGAAATTCAACTAATTTCACCTCATAATTACACACACCACTTGGATCCCATATCTCACTAGTGTTACCAAAAGCAAGAGATACCTCATCCTCTAATTCAAGGAGTAGATTTTCAAAATACAAATCAGACTCATTACTAATAGTGGGCTATCAACAAATTGAAAATTATTCCCACATTCTAAATTAGACCAACCCTCTTGTTGTCCCATATCTAAATATGCAATTTAGGAATTTGTTCTAAATAAAAGTATTCTTGGATTTGGTCAAGATCCTTAATCACTTTCTTAATATTACACTTTTGATGTTCTTCCCATAAATTATCATCATTTTGAATCTTTGTGGTACAAGGAACGCTGAAATCATTATGCATTATTCCATCACTTATGCATTCTTCTTCATGTTTCCAAGGGTAACTTGTCTCCAAATTGAAATCCCTATGAAACTCACCAATATCTTCAATTATTTTCTTTACTTCCATGATTCTTGTGTTAGATTCGTGTTCCTTTGAAGTAGTTGCAATATATGATTGATTTTTAGCTTTGTAGAGGAAAAATAAGCTAAACTTAATTCTAGGTTCAATTCATCAAACTCTTTCTCCTTATCCTCAATAAACTTGATAACATGATTTGCATCTATAAGAAATTGCAAGAAATTAGACTTCATTATTCTCAAGGCTTCTTTGATTATCTGCAAATTTGTAAGAGAGGATCCTCTTTCAATTCCTTTTTGTCTCTTTTCAACCTAGACCTTCCAAAAGAGCTCTTTAACAAATTTGTGTGAGTTACCAAAATAAGTTAGGGTTGCAACAATCTTATCTTTAGTAAGTATCAACTAATTCTTCAAATTATGTAACTCACTAAGCCTTTGATAAAAATCAGCCTCACATAATAAATTTTCATATTTTTCTTCAAGAACATTAATCTTAAAATTGGTTACCTCTATGATATTTTCTTTGCATATTCTATGTTTTGCACGGTAAGGACAACACTATGTTTGAAAGGAAAATTATCATAAGCTTTCTCTCCACCATATTTTAGAATCAAAATACCTAGATCCCATGGACTTTGAGCTGATGGTTTTGATTTGAACAAGTATTCTCATTGTGTTCCCCATGAATGGTTGTTTCCTTAAGAAAACCGCTTTCCCCATTAAAAAGGTTGAGGCTAACATGAACACTCTTCTCCATGGGGATATTTGGAAATCTACAACATACTCAACTTCATCATTCTATTTTTTTGAAATTTCATTAGTGGTCCCAACAATTTTATCATTTTCTTTCATTCTATTGGTGTCAACAAGGAAGCTAGTAGTCTCAAACTCTTCATTGGTTTACTCTGAATTTTCACCCAAAGTTATTGATCTGACATCTTCATTAAATATATTCCCAACATATGTATATGTGTGGATTTCAATGGAGTCATTCTAGATCTTTTTCATACATACCTCTTGAGATAAGTTATTTCCTTCATCAAAATTTTCTATTGTGAACTCCTCTTCTTCTTCATACTCCTCGTTTGTCAGATAAGGTTTTAATTTCTCCTCACATTGAGAAAACACTATTTTAGCTAAGACTTGCTCAACTAATAAGGATTCTTGGTCATCCTTCCACATTCTTTTCAATAAGAGAGATAAAATATAATATGGCACATCATTACTTTCATTAATAATCAAATTAATAATGAACTGCATGATTTATATAAAATTATTTGCATGATATTTTCTGATGGTAGAAAATAAATGGTGAAACATTTTAAAAAATTTATCTTCACAACCCATATCTAACATGATGTTACCAAATCTATTTTTTGTAAATGTTTCAAGTATGGCTACCCTCCTAGAAAAATCAGAACTTGTGACATTATCCAAACCTTAGAAACTATCCACCAACAACTAAAATATCTCCTTCATTATGTCATCATTGTATGGAGTTTTAGGAGCTATTATTTTCATGATTTTTCTTAAACAAGAAGTAACAATCAATCTCACCTCGTTATCTTTATGTCTCAACAAATTTTACTTACCCAAGGAAGTCATTGTAAGAATCATGGTTGCTTGAATTAATTGAGAAGATGATTGATCCACCATGTGAAAATAATCCTCCACTTCCTCCAAAATGATGAGAAGAACATATATTGACTAAGATAGGTGTTCAAGTTTATCTCTTGCATTAATTTTTTTTTTCCCAACTCTTCTTCACTTAAAGATACCATTACCTTCACCGAAATTCTAATACCTCTAGTTGTAAACTTTTTTTTGAGGTAAAATGCTTCCCATACTGAATGAAAATCTCAAATTAATTTGTGAAGTACTAAAATTTTAGTGTCAAATTTGAGACAAAAGGACTAAACTCCCACTCTAATACCACTAAAAAATTTTGAACTGAATTCAACCCACAAATAAAATTTTCTATCCTCTATTTACTAATAGATTATTAACTAAAAAATATCAAGGAATTCATTCCAGTAAGGTTTCCAATCAAGCATTAACTTGAACCTTTTGTTTAATGATATTATAACATTCACAACTCCATAAATTCAACATGGATCCAACTTAAATATTACTTTACTCGAATTTATTTCATTCAAAATAACAATAATTAACTAAAGAAATATGTAGGCTTATCAAATGAGTTACAGTTCTTACCTGAATATCAGTCTAGAAGATAACACATTATCCAAACATTATATTCCCTCTACATTCATTGCTCTATTCTTTTGTGCTTCACTTGATTGGTCACCACCCAAACCTATATACTTCCCACCACTTCCACAAACCCTTACTGCATTCTATGCCTCCCACCTATTAGTCTTTAGACCCTCGAATATTCATAAGGTAGTGGCAACACTAGGAAAGAGGCTACACTTTATAATATCTTCAAAAAAATTAGGACACCAGCCATTAGTCTATTCATTTCCAATGTTACCATCATCAACAATACCTCACATCATCCTTTGTAACTCCCATTGTAACCAACCATAAAATTCTCTCTAATTTTTTTATAAATCACCTACCACTTACCCAATCTAGTCGATGCCTTATTTTTCTACCCATGTTAGTTTTATTGGTAACTCTAGCCAACAATAATCACTTCAAAATGTAGTATTTTCCAAGGAAGTGATAGTATTGACAATGAAATTTGGGTCTAATAACCTCCATACAACAACCATCCTCATCATAACTGACCCACAACTAATCAAGGAAGATGACAACCAGCCTTATAATCCCCAAAGGCCATGAATATAGCCTTCTAACCATTCGTGTTTGGTTGTATGAGAATCTCCTACCAATGTTGAACCCTCATGTTGACTATATGAATAAGCTATGACCAACAAATTCAAATGCACAAAACTAGAAGCTCTCACAACACAATGATCACTAATACCATTCAACAATAAGCCTCAAACTATGGCACCAATATTTGATCTTGTTTAATTAATAAAAATATAAAATACCTCTTCCACCTATGAAAACTCTAGAATAAATTAGCAATTTTATGTTTGTTTGCATGAAAGGAAATATGCATCCACCTAAGATAATTTCCACATAACCCAAATAGAGAAATATATGCAAAAAAATATTCAAACTCCTTATGCAAAATAATAGACAATATACCATCAAATATGACACAAGATATACCCTAGGAAATCCCTAAAGAGGTAAAAAAACCTTCCTCCAAAATCATCCATCACTCATGTATTATTCAGCAATAAACATTAAAATGCGTCTTTAGAGTTCTTCATGAATACATTTGAAACATCAAGCCCTTTACAAGAACTCCATGTGAACAAGCATGTAACCACACATCCCATCCCATGCTTTAACCCTCAAAAAATTCTAATAAGAGATGCTCTCAACCCCTTAGCCAAAATAGCCAACAATCCAACCAACCAACCTTAGACAACTACCCATGTGTTTTCTTTTATAGAAACAAGCTTACACAAAACCACCAAGTGGTATTATATAAAACCATGTGACTGATACCATTAGCTTACAAAACCATTAACCCCCACATTTAATTCTTGGTACTAAGTTTCCCCAACATTAAATATTTTCCCATGTGTGACCCCACATTAAATATTTTAATCCAATGTTACATACAACACATAAAGAGAACCCAAGAATGCTAGCACATGTGATACATGCATCCCTATATTCCCTAAGTGCGCCACATAATACATAAATAAATATCACATTATAACATTATGAAAGGTGGAAAACACACATTTTCCTAATATTATCCCACTTGTATACATTGCATAAGGGGTAAACAAGTATACTCAAACATGTGAACAAGGGGAAAACCCCCATAGGCACATATACCATCAAGAAATCAAAGTGCTCCATGTTCTCCATCAAGATACCTACAACAAGAATCAAGGTGGCCACCATCTCAAGCATGAGTTCTCTCATCCTCCATCATGCCAATGCACAAAGATATGCCACATTGTCTATCACAAAGAAGCATAAGTCTTGCCTCCAACCGATATCCCAATACAACACTCAATCCAAAGGTAATAAACATGTATCAATAGTTGTCAAGATATAATCACCATATCTGAAAATAGAACCCACAACAAATGCTAACACATCTAATTATCCATAACTCAAAGGTATACAAATCATAACAAGTGAACCACATGCCATCAACATATACAATCCATAACATGAAATCACAAACTCCAAGTGTCAAACCTATCATATAATAAACATACACAACTAGGAACTCCCACTATATAGGTAATGTAAAATCTAAAAATTGATCAAAGAATCCAAAGATCCACCAATAACATCACATAGAAGTGTAATGAATATCATCTAGTACCAAGGAACATCCACAATGATATGCAAATCCTACAAACCAATAAGCTGCAATACATCTATCATCACAAGTCTCCATGGCTCTCCCAAGTTCTTCACACCCAACATAGGAAAGAGATAAAGGAAAGTCCATGTCATCACCAAAGAATAACAAACAAAACATGACCACAAACATAGTGATCACCATAGCTCCACACAACATCTCAAATCCAATGCCATGTGAATACAAACATCTAAGAAGTAGAACAAGACCAAAGAGAGTGTGAAAATAAAAACCTGTAGCATATCCTTGTACAAACACCTCTAAATGCTAAGTTGTGATAAGTATGATCTCCTTCATAAAATCCCAAAGAGAATAGCACTATCCACATCTAACAATAACCAATATATATTCATCTCAAACCAAAGGAAGATCAAAACAAATTCATTCCCAATCCAAGGTAATAAGTCCCATAACATCTCCTAAACTCAACATCAATGAATAATCTCACAATGCATAAGGAGATAAACATGCAAGCATCCCTCAAATGAATCCTCTAGAACCAAAAAACCATAGCTCAAGATCCATATGCATGAGAAGATAAAGCATAAAACATAATGTATTTGAAAATAACAATGGGAAATACCTCTTAGATGATAAATTATCGAGTAGACCAAGAGTGGGGAATGAGAATGCTCCTCCAAGATGCCCAAGTCATCATGACTCATCTAAGAACAATCTCCTCATAGGTCCATATTGTACTCATGTCCAACCAAGGAGTAGGCTCCTCAGACTTCTAGGTGAAACCTCATCATTGAGTAACTGTCTCAACACATGTTTAATCTCAAGAGATTTCCTAGCCTCACATATCTCCAAGTATTTGTTGATGGATGTTTTTGCAAACTTTCTCAACATAGGCAATGCGTAGGTGCATCACCTCTCTTGAAAGACAATCTTCCACAATCATATTGCAAAACACTGTCCAAGGGTCTCTAATGTCAGGTCTTGATAGTGCTTGGAATATCTCAGTTGTTTCATGTGATTTGCTAGAATCACAAGGCGAACTTACGAATGAGTCACAAAGTGGGGAAGTTGGATCTGCAAATGGAGTTCTTAGGATGGAGATTTGTTGTGCATTTGTTGTAGGTTCAAACAACAGTCTTGAACTCCATTTCATCATTAGATTTGGCTTTACAATGTGCGATGAACCTTAGCATAGGTCACTTATAAAAAAAGGAAAAAGGGCAGGGAAGAGAGGAAGTTCCTAGATCTGAAACTATGAATGAATAATGATCATGGAGGTTGCTACAGTAGAAAAACTCCCTAAAACTAAATTTTGCTTGACCAAGAGAACCTACAGCTACACAAAACTAGTGCAATCTTCTAAGGACTGCAAATTTTCAGATTGTGCATTCACCTCATAAACACACAATAGAAGTTAGTTGCAACAATGTCAAATAGCTCAGACTAGCTTTACAAAGTGATTCATCATCAACAAATCACAAAAAGCATGGGCTGGAAATTCATCAAATACTGTAACATCAAACACCATCACCACTTCTATTCAAGAAACTAACACTAAAACTAACATGGAAGTAGAACCATGCATGCAAGATGAGAAAAATCAAAGAGAACATCCATAAAATCATGCAATGTTGTCTTCTATTTCTGCAAATTCTTTTTACACCAGCTCCCCAACCCTTTACAAATGAGGGGCAAGCCCCTATTTATAATTTTCCAAAGCCCAAATGAATGGCCAGGATTAATTCACAATGAGTGGCCTAGATTTGATTTACATTAGGGTTTCACCTACCCCCCATTATAAAGGAATTTAAAACATAGCTTTTGTCTCTTCCTTATTTCGTCATCTAGTGACCCTGGCACTGTAGCAGTTTTGTCATTTAGTTGATTGCCCTTTTCATTGTAGCAGAAACTGCCTGAAAGCTATCCTTTGCTTGATGTGTTCGCAACATTGTCCATTGGATCAGATGAAACTCACTTACATATTTGTGTCATTGTTAAATGGATCAGATGATGAGACAACTCATGATGGATTGTGATCGTTTGTTTGGAGAGAGGAAACAACTCCTCCCTCCCACCACCTTCAAGGACATAGGCCTTCTTCTAATGCTAACTCCATTGATGGGTACTACAAGGAAAGGTGGACATAAAATGAATGGTGACAGGAGCTAAGTGCTTTTCCTTGTTCAGCTTTCTCAATGGGTCCCCCGGACCCATGGTAGGTTTCTTGAATCTTGCGTACATGAAGTGTTGTAAGTGCATTTATACACAAATCAAGGAAAACATTACTCAAATCCTACAAAATCCTTGTTAGATCCATCCATGCATCATCCAAAGATCATAATATTCATCATTGTTCCACATTTGGGACTCATTTGGACCATAAACATTAATGCATGCTTAGGGGTGTGGGCGCCAACGTCGGGGGCCAATGGTAGGTGGAAGGAAGGAAGACAACGAACAAGGGACAACATTCCCCAAGGTCGGGCCCGGAAGCACCGACAAAAGGTGAAAGGAAGGCGGACAACGAACGGGGGACAACATTCCCCAAGGGAAGTTCCTGGACCTCACAAAACTTAGCAAAACCAAGATATTCCAATTTTAGCACATGGGAAAAGGGGGAGAAAGAGTGTGAAGACATACTTCCTCAATATTTGACCTATTTGAAAAAGAGTAGAAGTTTGGAAGGGGAAAGCTGGAGGGTCACCACCCTTTTGAAACGGAAATGAGCACACGACGGCCTAGAAGGAAAGTCTCGGACGGTGACAGAGTCCCAGAAATGACCACAAAAGGGTCAAGTTCCAGAAGTCAAAATGTCGGGGGCGGACGGAAGGTCAAAATGATAAAAGAGGGATGGAGTCCTGAAAATGGCCATAGAGGGGCCGGGTTCCAGAATCCAGAATTTTGGGGGCTAACAGAAGGTCAAAATGGCAAAGGAGGGATAGAGTCCCAGAAACGACCATGAAGGGGCCAGGTTCCGGAAGCCAGAATGTTGGGGGCCGATGAAAAATTGAAATGAAAAAGGAGGGACAAAGTCCCAGAAACAACCACGGAGTGGCTGGGTTCTAGAAGCCGGAACATCAGGGGTCGATGGATGGTCAAAACAACAAAGGAGGGATGGAGTCCCGGAAATGGCCACGAAGGGGTTGGGTTTCAGAATAAAATTTCCACAACTTCCCAAAACTTAACAAAACCTTGGCAATTCACTTAGGCACCACAAAAAAATCCAAAATCCACAGGAAACTTGTCCCCAAAGTCAAAAATGAAGGAAAAAGTGAATCGAGCGATCAAGGACCAAGTTAACAAGAACAAGGAAAAATCAGAAAAAAGGAAGGGGGACTTTGCTTCATCCCAGATTTGAATGCCCTAGGTAAAATGAAGGGCACGGAGCAACGTTTATGGGCTAATTTATACTAATGGCATGCATTGATTTCTTTGTATGGTGGACCCAGGCTAGGTGAGATGTGGAATCTCACGCTCGTTTGGATGCTCGGTCAAGGCTCGAATGGAGAAACTAAGTGCAGAGCCTGCCATGCAGGTGGAAGTTGGGTGTCAATCACTACTCAACAACGAAAAAATGAGTGGTGACCCGCATGAGGTGACCCACAATTGCGGGTCTGCAAGGACTGAAGGACACTAAGGCAACGGGTGAAGGGAAACCCGTAGGGGCACTTTCACAAAAGCAAAAGGCTTGGCGAAACTCAGGTAGGTGAATCTGGTTAGGGGAATTTGATCATTTGAAGGCACATGACCAATTTAGGCTCTAGGAAAGGGGCACACAAAATGAGACGGGAGCAAAGTAGCTCGTCAGGAGTGAAAGGAGGGGGTCCTTTCCCACGGCAAGACGTGTGTGCAAAACATGCACAACAGTATCCATGAGTACTTGTAACTGATTAATCAATGCCAAACTCCAAATGCAACATAGCAAGCACCACCATAAAGCTCTCAAGCAAATGACCAATGTAATCAATACCAAGAGAACCAGCCATGATCAATGTCAAAGCTCCAATCTCAATAATCAAGAACACATCATGACATCATGATCTCACATATCCTCAAAATAAGAGCATATGCTCCAATGAACATATCATGCACCTATATAATTCCAACATTCTAAACTAGTAATCAAGAGTACATCATGACATAATACACAACCATCATATCAAACAATGATCACATGTCAAATGACAAATCATGACACGTCAACCAAAAACTAAATATTCATCCATGGCTAACCAAGATTTCAACATCTCCATACCACATGAAGTTGACCATCTCCTTCAAAGAAGATCATCCACCATAAAATGGTGAATCCACATCATTGCCACAAACTCCCACTAAACTATAATATCGATCTATCCATGGAATCATGAACACCATCCTCTAAATGAAGATCCTTTGTGGCTCCAACACAATCACATAACTCAACACTGAGCTCCCAAAGGGAAGATTACAAACCACGATCTCCAAACCAAGAAGATACAACACCACCAAACCATCATTGTCACAAGATCCCATTGAATCCTATAACCAATTTATCCATGACATTGTGATAAAAACCTCCTCAATGGAGATCAACCAAATTCCCTAACACAATCAAATAACTCAACTACAACATGATCTTCCAAAAGGTAAAGTAAAACCATGATCCTCAAGACAAGAAGATACACTGCCACCAACCAAACAAGAATCAATCCAACACCACCAAAATATCACCTTCATAAACAATCATGTCATTCCAAAGTCCCTAAAGAACAAGGAACATCCATGAAACCATGATCACCACCAAATATACTAGCAAAAAACTCCAACCGTGTCACACATTTCTGCATCACGTAGTCAACTACATAGGTCCCACATCATGACTACACCTGGTAATACCATATCTCCATCTCAACATGGCAACCAAACCAACAAAACAAGTGACTAAACCAAGCCACAAATCTGAATTTGCAACAACACTAAAGCATTTATGGGCATAGATAACCCACATACAATTCATAAATGCAATGTGTAAGCATAGACAACCTACAACACTGCATAACTCATAGATCCAACAATGCAACATAAAAAATCCAATAATATACTAATAATGTCAAATAAGAGTAATCAGAGATGTACATGTGAGTATACAATGACTAACATCAAATCACCAAGATCTGAATAGCCATAAGCTAACAAAATCACCATAGTCAAAAGAACCCATAAACATCTCAAAATGAAATTATCAGCAAATAAATTATGCCAAAACATCTCCAAACTTGACCCACTATGTAGTTCTCTAAACAAGCTTTTCCTCAACAATAAAAAGTCCAAAATATGACTTTGTATGCACAAGTTATGACCTCTCTAAGCTAAAAAGTAAAATCCAAATTCTAAAAAACATTTCTCTATCAAAATAGAAAAATTAGGAAAAACCATTGATACCACAACATAATGCTTAGAACCACCTTTCCAATGAGTATATGAAGTCAAAAAATGGACACCCTAGGTGAAAGTTATGCCCCTTGGAAAAAATATTCTCAATTAAGCCTATTGCAGTGGCTAGTGGGTGGCTAACCAATGGCCCACCTAGGTGTAATGTCGGTGGCCCTATGGTGGTGGAACCAAACTACAAATATAATTTGGTTTTCTTTTATATTTGAAAACTAGGAAAAAAAAAATATTTTTTTTGGAAAATTTAATTATTTTAACCCATGGGGGTTGGTCCCCCACGGGACCTCACCCCTGCAGTAGGGGACTAAGGCCCACTTGGTGGGGCCTACCAGCCAGAGCCGACAACCCACTAGTGGAAAAGCCACAAGGGTGATTTGTGGACCCCCCAGAAATATATATATATAAATTTTTAATGTACGGGAAAAAAATATTTAACTACAATTTTTTTTTAATTTTTTTAATTTTTTTCTACTGCAAATGAATTGATGGTCATATGAAAGGGGTAGGAGGGGAAATATTTTCCATTTTTTCATATTGACCAAAATAGGTTGAATTTTATGTCAATCTTCATCTCTTGGGCCTCCTAGATCCAATGGTGAGGTTTGTTTTATCCCAAGGGGTCATCTACAACATTTCCCTTACAAAATCCTCATAATGAACATCCATAAAAAAAACCCTTTTTCCAAAAAAGATTCATAAACCAAGATCTACAAAAATAACCACAAATCTATAACCTCAAAACCCCAAATATGCAGAAAACAACCTACACAAAACCCTCATATCTTGCAATGTATTCATTCTTTCCCTATAAGCCTTGGGTTAAATAATATGATAGATCTACTCCAACAAGGGTTATACAAACCACAATCATGGCTCTGATACCAAATTAAAGGAAGATACATCCACCAAAGATAATTTCCACATAACCCATTTATAGAGAAATATATGTAGACAAGTATTCAAAATCTATATGCAAAATAATAGACAACATACCATCAAAGATGACACAAGATATACCCTAGGAAAACCCATAAGAGGGAAAAAACTCAGCCTCCAAAAGCATCAATCACTCATGTATTAATCAACAATAAACATTATAATACATCTTTAGATTTCTCCATGAAAACCTTTGAAACATCAAGCCCTCTTCAAACACTCCATATGAACAAGCATGTAGCCACATATCCCAAGCCATGCTTCAACCCTCACAAATGCTAACAAGAGATGCTCTCAACCCCTTAGCCAGAATAACCAACAAGCTAACCAACCAATCTTAGACAACTACCCATGTGTTTGCTTTTATAGAAATGTGGATCAAATCCATGCCTTTGAGATATGTGCTTTAGCACCTCACTGGACATGGCTATATATGTTTTTTGTCTAGCTACAACCTTCTCTTTTACTTTGGGACCTTGGTAGGATTTAGTTTATATATAGGCCTTCCCCACCAGTGACACATGGTGTCCTTGCACTCACCCGCTACAAGCAATGCTTGACTATCTTTAAAGACAACACCAAGACACCACGTGGTGGCTCCAACACTATTGGCTTTTGAAGCAGTTGAGGTTTTGATCCGGGGGATATTTTCATTGAAAATTGAAGTGTCCTAAATACTCCATAATTCAGCACCATTAGAAAGAGCTCGATCTCCTGATTCCAATGCAACTTGAACAGAGCGAAAATGAGTTCGTTTTCTCAAGTTATGGCCAGTCAAACTTTGGGTCAAACTGCCATCAGGTGCATCTAGAAAGGAAAAAATAAATGATCATCTTGGAAATCAATGAAAGAAGCATCAAATTGAAGAGCACATTGAGACGATTCTGACAATGTTCGTTTCGTTGAAATCTGACGTCGTATGCTCAAGATATGAGCAGTCAAAGATGGGTTGACTTTGCTGACATCAGCATAGTACAGTCAGCAAACAGTAAGCGTTCTCAGCCAATCACCGATTGACACGTGTCATCTTCGAGAGGAAAAAGGGCCATGTGGCACATTGTTGGGTGCCACATGGCGGGACATGTCATCATAATGGAGGCCACGTCATCATCTTGTCACTACACAGTCAGCACACGTCAGCGGGCATATCACGTCTGTTAGCGAATGATCATCTGCCACGTGGCACCAGCTCCGTCGACACTCTGCACTGGTTTGATAGTTGGTCATTCTGATAAAAAATTTATAGGGATTTGAACCCCTAACCACCTAACTACAAATCCACGCCTCCACCATTCGGCCGCGCGATTTCGTTATGGCTATAGTTGGAAATGGTTTTGTTTTGTTGATAAATAGCCAGAAATTGGCTATTAAAAGCCAGCGGCCAGGGTTGAACCCCCAACCGCCGGCTTACCAAATGGGTTAGCCACCAAAAAAGCCAACGACCGAGTTTGGTATATGAGATGGCATCGGTTAGTTTTGTCTAATCATTAAGTCTGATAGCCATAATATTAAAACAAACTCCTATAATTTAAATAAAAAAACAAACAATAACTTCCCAAAAACCAAATAGCCCGACAAGGCTTAAACAAAATTCTATTAATTTTGAAAGGTTATTATTATTTTGAAGATTTTAAGGAGATTTTCATATTGTATAGCCTAAAATTATAAAGGCTAATAGATTATTCATGATTATTATGGAAGATCTTTTTATGTAATTAGGGGATTTTGGGGGATATTGTAAATCATATGGTTTTACACCATATTTGGTAAATTTGATGTATAAAAGGGGAGTTTAGGAGTGAGTTTAGTAATCAGAATTTTCAAGTCGAGGTGGTGAAGCTATGAGAAACAAGGAGATTTTTCTAAGGAGATTTTTTATCATTTCTGTACATCAGAGTTTTCTTATGTTGCCGAAGTGTTGGAAGGAAATGATCTTGGTGCAATTGTAATTCTGTTTTTGGAGATTAATTGGATCGGTCTCACTCTATTGGAGCGGACCCGGAGACGTAGTCACGTTTGTGGTGAACTCCGTTATCAGATCATTTGCACTCTCTCTCTCTTCTACTTTCTCAATTTCATTCTTTTCACCTTCAATTTTTTAATGCATAATTTCCATAATGTATGCATGAATTGTATTTCCGCTTAATTCACATGTTAACGTGTTAATTTTGTTTATGTAATTTGGATTTCATGATTTGTAAACATTAAGCATTCAAATGCAATTAGTCTAGATCCTAATCAGATCAGGTTTAAAAGTGAGCACCAACTTACGTGTGGCATCACCACGTGCTTCAAGAAACAAAGGGTCCCCTTGTAGGGAAAAGGATGTACCATTTCTTGAGTGCCACAAAAAGTTTGAGTGGGGCACACATCAACATTAGGAGGTCATTGAGTGTTACGGTAGGGCCATGTTTAGATCAGCAAATTGTATATGTGTGTGAACCAAAACATTTCTAGGATCTGATTTTGCTATTGAGGCCTCATTATGGAAGTGAGTGGGAGACTACATGTGTCATAAAGGCTCTAGGTGTTGTGTTTTCTTAGCCTCAAGGGTCTCAACCATGCAGAGTCACAGTGCCTATACAATCAAGGTTGTTATCTTTGTTAGGGGCTCTCTCTCTAGAAAAGAAAAAAATCATTAACTATTTTTCAAAGAGAACATCATTGTATTTTTTTTAGTTTGGAATAGAGATAACAGGTAGTTTTTGTATTCATTTTAAGAGACCTTAGCAGGTTCCCCTCGTAGGAAGGATTGAATATTTTGTACTATGCCCTTAGGCCTTTGTAATTTTTTCTCCACTCAACAATGAAGAGGACGTGGTGTTTTGTGTCAAGCTGTGTGAAATTGATAGTTGTTTGTTATTTCTATTTTTTGCTTCTATAGTATAATATTTTGATAAATTTTGTAGGCTTTAAATCATACATCTACTCTTTTAAAGTATCTGTAATGTTTTAAAGATTTTGATCTATATTATGCAAGCTTAGAGTGGATACCAAAAGTAGTTTTGAAGCATTTCCTTAGTTTTTATTTCAATTTTTCCTACTTTTCCCCCTCCCCCCTTTTCCTCCTAAAACATTTGAAGAGTTAGCTTCTAAAACCCCAAAGGTTTCTTCACAGACAACAAATTAAGTCCCACATCTGTGAAACTTCCCATAGGATGTTGCATACTTAGATTGAAATTTTTAAGCATCAATAGTTCATTTTCTATCACGCCTACTGGGACCTATTCAAAACCTAATTGGAAGTTAGAGTTTATGAGCTAGAGGCCTATTACAAGGTCATTCACAACAAAAAATCTAAGTTTACTGCAACCACCTCTTGTGATCATAATTTTACAAAGAGTCATGAGGTCAAGAACAATGTAACAACCTCCAAAAATGGTTGTGCTAGAACCACCAATAAATTTTGTTGCATGGAATAGTGGTAGTCTGCTTATCCCTCTAGTAGCTTCGACTACTTGGGATCCTATTCCTGCCAATGCCTTAAAGGCACTCCACAAATAAGAGGAAGATTTTTAAATAATTGTAGAGCATCTTTAAGATGTAGCAAATGTTTGCATGGTACACCATGTCATAGAGAAAAAATTGGATTTGAGGCTATTAGCCGCCTCATTCAAAGGAAGGGATCTTGAATAGTATAGATTCTTGGTGCCTAACTCCATTTCTACTTGGGATCAACTTGGAGATTCATTCTTCAATTGATTCAATGAAAAGGGAAACCAATCGTCCCTCCTCCAACAGCTAATTACTATAAAAAGAGCTCTACAAGAGGCTATTATATATTTTAATACCAGGTTCCATAAAACTTAAAAAAAATATCGGTTGCAACTCGACCGCTAGTAGGAATGGATATTGTCTTTTATCTTAAAGCTTTCAACTTAGATATACCTATGATTATCCAGTCACGCAAAGGTCAGACACTATTGGATGCATATGAGCTAGTTGTCTAAGCAAAGAAAAACTTGATAGATGTCGGAAAGCTTCCCCCCACGGCCACCAATTCCTATGTTCCCAGAACTATCAACACCACCACAAGAGGAGGTTCCCAACACCTCACAAGCCACACCTCCTATGTATGTGTATCCAACAACTTAGACAAGTGCAACTGCTTCATTATCGCTTACAACAAAAATGAATGACATGAAGAGCATCCTGTGAAATTTTTCTAATGAGATAATAAATCTCAAAAGGAAATAGGATATGCCTCTGAAGCCCCCTTTTTAGAATTATCAAGGTGGGAGGCTGCCATATCAACATAACCAACGTCACAACCAGTACCAAGGAAGACAAAGATTGAATCACCAGGCACAACCTAAAAATTAAATTGTCCCAATTGATGCCCCCTACAAACAATCCCACCGAATCCACATAGATAGTTAGTTGTTGGCCAAAATAATTTGGCGGATGACTCATATTCATGGTGTTTTCCATCCAATAATGCACATACACCCCAAAATTTCCTTAGAGGCAATTTGAAATAGAGAGTTGTCGAGAAAAGAAGATAAGGGAACACATAGGATGTATCTCCCTATGGCTACTAATCCCTGGTGTCAAAAACATCATCCTGATGGCTCAAGTGCAGGGTATGTCCCTGTAACAAGAAGAAAAGATAGCCTTAGAGCATGCACTTTTCTCATGGTTGGAAGGTGAGGATGCAGTGTTTGCAACCGATACCCTTGTGATAAGGAATTGTAAGTGTGAAATAAGTAAATAAGTAAAAACACTAAAAACACTTCTTAATGAAACATTATATCAAGATTTAACAATAATTAACTAATTAAAAACACAGAAAACTTGAAAGCATCTCATTATCTCCTATCTCCAAAGATTTATCAAGTCACAGAGGGCTCTCAGATTTAGTAAGCACCGTGACTATTAAAATGCCTATCTAGAGAATGGAATGATGCTAAATGTAATGATCTAATGATTGATAGTGATTTCTAAATGATATGATGCTACTGTAAACTATGCTGACATGAAACCTGATGGATGAAAGCTACAGTAAAAACTAAGATGCAGTCATGATATGAATTCTATTGATGTTATGATTGCTAAAATGTTATTACTATTGCTTGATGGCTTGATTGCTTGATTTCTATTCCTGCAGAGTAAGTTTGCACACAATTGGGATTTTCTCAGATCATTTTCATGCTTCAGAAGGTTGTATTTATAGATTTCACGGTAGCACATTTGCACAGGGGCAACACAACAATGGCTTGGATTCAGTCTGGAGAATTGAGTAGTGAGAGATTCAAAAGCTTGAGCTGATGAAGGGAATGGTTTCTCCCCATGAAAACATCAGGCCAAATGATAGGAAGAATCAGAGGAAATGGGATTGAGAGGATTGCTTGCAAATTTGTCTCCAAAGCTTTCCCGTGAATACTTGTTGAATTAATTAGATTTGAAAAATCTAATTTTATTGGTGAGTGAATAGAGGAATATTGCTTTATGCCTTTATTTGAATATTTTTGATTTATTCAAATTAGTAAAAGGGGATAAATAATTTAATAAAAAAAACTATAGAATTTGTTTATTAAATAAATATAGAAGGGATATGATAATTAAACAACAAAGTATTTAACCTTGTTTAATTAATTGAGATTGAATGATGTGATAATTAAATAACACAAACTATTGAAGTTGTATATTTAATTAAAATTGAAGAATAGGAGAATGAACTATAAATAAGTATTTCTATTTATTTAATAGTAGATGAAATTAATTATGATAATTAAATAAAACAAAGTGAAATTTGTTTATTTAATTAAGACAAAAATAATAGAATAAAGATTGAAGAATTTAAGATGAACTATATAAATAAATATTTCTATTTATTTAATAGTAGATGAAATAAAGGTTAATTAATCAAATAAATCATATTTAATTAATTATATTCTCCAGACCATTTTTAGGTGTATACATTTTTCCCCTCTTTGAAGCGATGTGTTTACGCATTGCTTCAAAGAAAATTTTGTGTTGTTGCTGTTAGTATCGACAAAAAAAATTCAATATGTCCTAGATGTTGATTTTTGTTGTGATGATGAATATATGCCCCCTCGAGAGATAAATTGATGAATTTTTAAATTTTTTTAATATTTTAATTTTTGGAAATTTTCTTTTTTTTTGTGATTTTCTGATGATTTATGATGATTGATAATGATTTGATGATGAAAAAATTTCTCTCAACAAACAATACTGATTATTCTTGTTAATTAAATGTTGCCCTGCTTTGCCTCCTTGTGTTTGATGATTTTCAATTGTGTCAACCTTTGATTTGATATTGATTGATGATCCTGATAGATTAGAAGATTATTGATCTCATGATAGGTGAGATTCAATGATTGATTGATTGATTGAACTCATGATAGGTGAGATTCAATGATTGATTGACCTCATGATTAGGTGAGGTTCATTGATAGATTGATTGATTGACCTCATGATAGGTGAGGTTCATTAATAGATTGATGTTTGATTGACCTCATGATAGGTGAGGATCAATGATAGATTGATTTATTGACCTCATGATAGGTGAGGATCAATGATAGATTGATGATTTACCTCATGATAGGCGAGGTTAATTGATAGATTGATATTTTGATTGACCTCATGATAGGTGAGCGTTAATGATAGATTGATGATTGTTGATGATTGATTGACAATATTGCTGATTTTCGATATGTTATGATCATAGGAGGATTTTAGAGTTCTTCCCAAAGACGTGGGACATTATTTCGCATCTGGTGCAGGCTGATATAGATATCATTAGTTGATGTGGAAAATCTATAATGCAAATGCAAAACTAATATGAATGTAATCTAATTTAACCATGCAAATCTACATATGCAAGCATTAGCATCTTAATAGTCCATTTATCATGCTTTTTATCATCATTGAGATTTTAAAATGTTGAAAGTGAGTACAAGCATCAATGGTATGAGTTAGATCATGATGACCTGAGTACTTCTTTCATGATTTTTGATATTGAAAGTTAACACAAGAATCTAGGTATAATTAAACCTAGAAGACCTGAGCATTTCTTGCTTGAAATCAACAAGAATCAATCACTTTCCTATGTGAATTGGAATGTCATCAGTGATACTTTGTAGACCACGTCTTGTGACAATTCACACAATAATAATGACTAATTCACAGACAACAGACAAAGAAAATATCATTCTCCTTCCTAGCTTCTCTAGTTCAATACATCATTGAGTTGCTCCAAAGAAATGATAACAATGATCAAAGTACATCTATCCAACCTTTACCTAAAGTATGTCAATCATTATTCATATTAGATCATCCATATTGATTTTGATTTTTTGATGTTTTTGATTTTCTGAGGTTTTGGATCAAACCTAACATAAAGACCTATCTTAGGGGCCTCAGGGGCTGATCAAAGATTAGCCTTGCCTACGTTATACACGTAGAGACCACGTAGTTCAACTGGCACAAACTCATTTTTTTGACTTTTTGGATTTTTCGATATGATATGGATGTACAATGTGTTTCTGATGGTGATTGATGTTTCACGTTGAGTTGTGTTCAATCATTTTTTTTGTTACGTTTGTCCTCCTAATGTTTTTCCATTTTGTTAAGCTTGATGTTTATTGCCCCCAAGCTAGGGTGAGACATGACCACTTGCGATGATATGATAATGAATCTAAAATGATGGTTGGAGTAATGAACATGACATGTGTCCAATAGATGGAAAATTTGGTTAAATCACAAATAGCGCCTGTTTCTAGGTGTTCACCATATGTTTTTATTGCACTTTTCAGTCTTTTTGATTTTTTGTATTTTTTGTATTTTTTGTTTTTGTTTTTTGTTTTTTGGATTTTTCAAGATATTTAAAATGAAATGAGATGATATAACTGATTGAAGGAACAAGATGCCCCACATTAGGGGTAATGAAACCATGGATAAATGATAGATCAAAATGAAAGATTCACTGCAAAACATGTCACAGAAGCAACATATCTATTATCAAAAGATGATAATGGTTGATTGATTAAGATGCCAGTAATGATTGATTCCATAAGGTATGATGATCATAAGTACTTAGGATCACTGATTCCCCTAAGTATGATAAGATTGATGATTGTTGATGATTGATTGACAAAATATATGAGGATTGCATAATATTTTACAGCTAGGCTCATATATGATTTGCATGATAAGATTCAAGGTTGCAAAGGGACATGGTGATATGGATTTTGATAAGCTAGGAGATATGGAATGGAAGAAATCAAGGAAAAAAATAATGAATGGGATGATCAAGAGCAAATAGATAAGATACAGACACCAGGCCCAAGTATTTTTCCCCTATTCCTCATCAAGACCAAGGAAAGGAAGAAAGGGTGTATTTAGTAAGAATGATGGAATATGGATAAGATGAAAGATATGGTATGGAAGATATGGATAAAGCATATAGGATAAGATATATGATGTTCAAGAAGATCCTTAACCTTGTCAAGATCAAAGGTGGAAATGTAAGGAATGAGCATAGAAAGGATAATGACCATGAATGATAAGATGGACGAAACTTTTCCCTAAGTGTAGAGTGTAAGAGGAACATGGAAGAGGATATGGATGATAGGGAAATGGAGGAAGGACTTAAGAATCAAGTTTCACAACCAAATATCTCTCTAATAAACCATGTCAATGGGAATTAGACTCATAAATGTTGATAGATTAATGATATGATGGAAGAATCTAAGGACTTATGCAAAGGTTTGGATTAAAGGAGAATGATGGGGGATGAATGTTGGATAATGGATAGGAGGTTGGAAGGCCTGTTGATGGATAGATGGAAAGGATGGAAAGATGAACATTGGCACACACCTTGAAGGGTGGCGGAGTGATGGAGGAAAAATGCATTTGGAAGGTGATAGGTTATTAGATGGAAAATGGGAGGAAGCTTTTGGATTAGCAAATTTGGATGCCAATTTAGATTTTATTGCTTCTATGAGACTTTTAGGAATCCACATAACTTTTGACCTTGATTTTTTCTTTGTGGGCCTTTGTGGCCTTTGACATTTTTGTTTTTGATTTATGGACCTTTGTGGTCTTTGAAAATTTCCTTTTTTCTTTAATGGGTCTCTATGGCCTTTTAGATTTTTCTTTTGATTTTTGATCAAATTTTCTTTTCATTTTGCATGTCTCTTCGAGGAGACATGTTGATCCTTTGATACATGTGGATTTTGATATAGAAGCTTTTGATATTTGGCACACAAATTTCTTCCAAGAGAAATGGGAGGGGTGGATTGAGATGAATGATATGGAGGTATTATGGATGAGTTACTATGGGTAGAATTTTGAAAGGGAATCAAGGATGTGTTCCTTTGTTGTTCTTGAGAAATAGGATATCGACCTAGGATAGAGGGAAGGTTTGATGTACTAGGATGAGGACCTAGGATAGATGGAATGTTTGATGAACTAGAATGAGGACCTAGGATAGATGGAAGGTTTGATGAACTAGGACACTTAGGCATATAATCAAGGCTATGGTGATATGGGTTTCTTTGAATAGAAAGGGGTTCTAGGATACCTTGTTCATAAAGGCCTAATCATTTTCCTTTGTAATTCATACTTTGACATATACATTTACCAATGGGATATGTATTATTTGTGAAACAAGATGCGGGTCCATTTTGGGGAGCGTATGATATGGATGAGAGGATAGGTGTTGGAAGTAAACCAGAATGGATAAAGGTGGAGGATCCCAATTTATAGGTGTGGGGTTCATCGATAGCTTGAATAGGTGTGATAGGCTCTTGACATGGAGATGATGGGGTGTTTTGATCTTGACTTGGAAAAGGATTATGGGGTGGTATGAAAGGAATATCTTGATCATGAGAAGGATTAACATCTTCATGGGATGAAAGGGTATCCTTGAATGGAAGCATATCTTGATCTTGATGAGGAAGGGAATCATGAGGTTTTGTAGAAAGCATGTCTTGATCATCAGTTGGTAAGACATCATTAGATAGGATGGAAGCACTAGCATGCTCTTGTGATGCAATAGAATCATGAGATGGTATGGATTGATTAGATGATGTGGAAGAAGAACTTGGAAGGATACTTATCTCTTGAGATGGAAGGGAATTATTTTGGATGAAAAGTGAAAGGAGGGGATCATCATAAGATTCTTGAGAAATGGGATCTTGGTCAAATATTGGAAGAATTTGTGGAATTTTTATATCATTGGATGGAGTAGAAAGAATATTTTGATCTTGATGTGTAGGGGAGTCTATGCTAGCATGCTTTGGATTGTGAGATTGACATGAATCATTGGATGTTGAAGATATGATAGAAGAGGATGATTGGATGGAATTGTTAACTTGAGTGAAAGAATCTTGAGGTTTATTTTGGCTTATGGTGGATGGAGATAAATGCATGACATGATAGGATTTCTCAATATCATTTGTGTTTGAGGACTTAGATTTGGGCTTGTTGAACTTTTGCAAAAATTCAATGACATTGAACTTGGATGATGTAGTTTTTGGTGAAGAAGGTGTCATGTCCAGATTTTTGTCAGAGGAATAAGAACAAATGTTTGGAAGAAAATATCTCTCTATGGTTGTTTCCCTTTGCATATCCCATATTTTTTGTTGAAGGTTTTTCATTTGATGAGCTAAAGAATTCAATTGATCCTCATCTATTTCAGCCATGGTGGTTTGAGTTTCAATTTCCTTTTTTCTAGGAGTTTCTATCTTTGTAACTTTCTTAAAATGGACATACGAATGTTATTGTTTTCAATAAACTTTTGATCTTAGTTTGGTATAGTGTCAAGGATATTAACTTAAGTCAAATAGAATGATAGATTTTATTGATTAGACTAAGTTGATAAGTTTGATTATACAGTTTCATTTCTTTGATTTAGGATGATTGATCCTGAAACTTAACTTACTAATCAAATTTTTTTGATTGAGACACTTTTAGATGGTAGATCTTGGTTTGATTTGAACAAATTCAATTGTAAAGTCCAATTTATGCAAGTTTAAGACTCTGTTTTGATACAGAAAATTTTATGTTTTGATAAAAATCCAAATTTTGATGTTAACTGTCTAATAGGGGTTTCCAATAGCTTTATGTTTTCTTGTTTTCTTTGTGTTTTTTAGGATGATCTTATTTGAATTAATGTTTTGAAAACATAGCAAGCATTTGTAAAACATTTTTTTTTAAGTCTTAGAATCTAAACAGTAAGTGTTTGTTCAAGGATCAACATATCCTTCTTGATTTTCATAGGTTTTTTTGACAAGAAATACACTTCAGACATACTCACTCTTAAGGACAAAAAGGTCATTGTTATACTCAAACAACCCACATCTTAAAATTGTGTCAAATCACACAGTTGTGTCACCCCCTAGAGGGTTCCCGTGTTTTTGTCTTTTCCAAGCGTGTACTCAAGGTTAGATTTCTCGATCCCTTGAGCAAACAGTCCTTGGAAATTATAAGGTGAGTGTCTTGGGACTAGATTCTTCCCTTCCCCAGCACTGCTGAGTATTACAATGTTTGGAAACTGACAAGTTGGATACTACACTATGGTTCGTAGATAGGGTTTTCGTTCGGAGCGACAAATGATAAACTCCCTCAGGAGACCTCCCAATCTTTAGAACAAGGATGAGTATTGGTTCGTAGATAGGGTTAAAGTGGGTTGGAAAACCTGGCTTTGGTTGTTCCCACTCAGGTCATTCCCATCGAGTGAGTACTTTTTCCCACTACGATAGGCCTTCTAAAGGATTTAATAAAGCAGGAAATGCATGAAAATAAAGGATGAGTTTGGGGTTTTGATCACCTAGTTAAGGGAAGAGCATATTCCTATCACCACACAATCATAATACTCAATTTTTCAATTTAGAGCCCAAATGACAATTTTCTCTCTATGTGAAGATGTTGCTTCACAAAAGAAATGGTGTTTATTTTAATTGAGAAAGAAAATATGTGATGGCTACCCTAGGATTGATATATTTTAATCCAAATGACTACCCTAGGATTGGTTCATTTTAATCCAAATGGCTACCCTAGGATTGGTTCATTTTAATCCAAATCCAAAAATCGGTGAGTTTCTAATGTTCTTTTTAACCAACTTTGACAAAGCTTTTGTAGATGGTTAATTTTAATCCCAATGTAATGCTAGTTGGTCCTAAAGCATGAATGAAAAATAACATATGATGGGTTATTTTCCCATGAGTGCTTGAAAACACTATTACAATGGATATCAAATGCTTTTTCTTTCACTTCAATGCTCCTTGTTCTTCTTAAAATCTATAATAAATGCTCAAAAATGTTAGATGAGATCAAGAAATAAGAAGATATAAGGGTTAGATGAATGATTAAGCATAAAAACCCTAAAACTTAGACCAAGTTACAATATGATTTGAATTTAAATGTAAAATTGAAAATTTAAACTCTAAAAAAAGTGAGAAATACCTACACCATTACATAGTTTATAAAATTCTACCCCATTTCAAAAAACAAAGTTTCAAAAAAGACCTTCGTATGACCAAGATATGGTCATTTTAACATTGATTGTAAAAGCACTAAAATAGAGGTCAAAAGCGCTACAAAATTTATCAGAAGCACTAAAACAATCAGAAGTAATACATAATTTATCAGAAGTGCTAAAACAGTCAAAAGCGTTAGTATAGAGGTCAAAAGTGCTACAAAATTTATCAGAAGCACTAAAACAGTCAAAAGCACTAAAATAGAGTTCAGAAGCGCTACAGAATTTATTAGAAGCACTAAAATAGTCAGAAGCGCTAAAACTTTTGTGAGAAGTGCTAAAATAGTTAGAAGTGCTATAGTTTGTGTCGGATGCGCTACAGAATCTTTCGATCGTGCTAAAAGAAAACACGCTTGTATCATGTACGAACACTTTTCAGAAAAATTGTTAAAAACATGGGGTTATGCCCCATGGTGGGCACCAAATTGTAAGTGTGAAATATGTAAATAAGTAAAAACACTAAAAACACTTCTTAATGAAACATTATATCAAGATTTAATGGCAATTAACTAATTAAAAGTACAGAAAACTTGAAAGCATCTCATTATCTCATATCTCCAAAGATTTATCAAGTCATAGAGGGCTCTCAGATTTAGTAAGCACCGTGACTATTAAAATGCCTATCTAGAGAATGGAATGATGCTAAATGTAATGATCTAATGATTGATAGTTATTTCTAAATGATATGATGCTACTGTAAACTATTCTGACATGAAACCTGATGGATGAAAGCTACAGTAAAAACTAAGATGTAACTATGATATGAATTCTATTGATGTTATGATTGCTAAAATGCTATTGCTATTGTTTGATGGCTTGATTGCTTGATTGTTTGATTTCTATTCCTGCAAAGTAAGTTTGCACACAATTGAGATTTTCTCAGATCATTTTCATGCTTCAGAAGGCTGTATTTATAGATTTCATGATAGCACATTTGCACAGGGGTAGTACAACAAAGGCTTGGATTCAATCTGGAGAATTGAGTGGTGAGAGATTGAGAAGCTTGAGCTGATGAAGGGAATGGTTTCTCCCCATGAAAACATCAGGCTAAATGATAGGAAGAGTCAGAGGAAATGGGATTGAGAGGATTGCCAACAAATTTTTCTCCAAAACTTTCTCGTGAATACCAGTTGAATTAATTAGATTTGAAAAATCTAATTTTATTGGTGAGTGAATAAAGGAATATTGCTTTATGCCTTTATTTGAATATTTTTGATTTATTTAAATTAGTAAAAGGGGATAAATAATTTAATAAAATAGACTATAGAATTTGTTTATTAAATAAATATAGAAGGGATATGATAATTAAACAACAAAGTATTTAACCTTGTTTAATTAATTGAGATTGAATGATGTGATAATTAAATAACACAAACTATTGAAGTTGTATAGTTAATTAAAATTGAAGAATAGGAGAATGAACTATAAATAAATATTTCTATTTATTTAATAGTAGACAAAATTAATTATGATAATTAAATAAAACAAAGCAAAATTTGTTTATTTAATTAAGACGAAAATAATAGAATAGAGATTGAAGAATTTAAGATGAACTATCTAAATAAATATTTCTATTTATTTAATAGTAGATGAAATAAAGGTTAATTAATCAAATAAATCATATTTAATTAATTATATTCTCCAGACCATTTTTAGGTGTATACAGGAATCTGCAAGTCCCACTAGACTACTACACACACTCTAAGAAGAAGTCAGTTGAAGTGCATGAGGTTGTTACAAGGCCCAAGGCGACCTTCGAGAAAAATCTAGGCCCCAACCATCACCTCCACTATATCAAAAATGGAGAGATATAGTGCAAAGTAGGGCAAAAGAACCTGAGGTCCGACCTCAAGGGTCATTAAATATGGTCGATCAACTAAAAAAGGCCCTAACCAATGTTTCTCTTTGGGGCATCTTGTCAATCCTTGAGCAGAAATCTCTACTAGGAGAGGCATTATAAAACCAAGAGAAGCTTGTGCAAAGTAACTCGCAAGCGGAACCAATGCAAACCAAAGAGAGAGAGACTTGTGGAAATGTGCAACCTTATGTGTCATCTGCATTCATCAATACCAAAGTAGGGGTAGGTAAAACTAAACCCACCCCTTTTTATTTAACTCATTATGGGAGACAAGTTGTTGCACAATTCCATGATTGATTTCAACGCAAGCACCACGGTGATGCCCAAGAAAATTATGAATGCAATGCAACTTCAATATGAACCTTTAGATAAGGGAGTAATGCAGTTAGACAGGAAGAAGGTTCAGATTGTGGGGGTCACAAAGCTCTTCCCCTAACCTTGTATTCTTACCCTAGCATCACAATGCTCCAAGAGGTGTTGGGCATTGATATTTATCCAATCTTTGGACTATGTTTATCAAGGGACTTGCCAAAATAGGTGGATACCTATCTCTAGATTGGTACCACTTGATCCTAAGGACTAGACATGGCTAAAAAATGAAGGTTCTCTCTAAGCCATTGCACTTAGAACACATTGATGATGATGCCATGATGAATTTTGAAGCTACACATACATCTTTCTTGAAGAAATAAATGCATTGTGTAGAGATTCTTGAAGAAGAAGGGGTGATAGAAAATAGGAACCCAAAAGAGTAAGTCCTCATCAATGAATTCATTGAGAACAATCCATTTGGGAAATTTTGTTGGAAACTCAAGCGTAGACAACTTAGAGGGGGGGTGAATCAGTTGTCACCGAATCTCAAACTTATTCAACTTATTAACCTTAATTTCAGATTTGATCATTAATCATGGAAGTATAACTGAACAACACCTCAGAAGAACACATAACACCAAGATTTTTTACATGGAAATCCTGTTAGGGGAAAAACCACGGTGGAGATCAATCCACAAGATTATACCCTATTAAAAGTATAAATAAATATGAATGGGGAATGCACATGCATTCAGGCACGCTGCTTAGAGCTCATTGCTCAAATACAACAAGGCTCACTACCCAAGGAAGACACACTGCCTTATAGAAAGATTCAAATTAAAACCATCCAAATTTGAACTAAGAAAATAGCATATGTTAATGACTGGTTACAATTCCGGTTAAGCACATGAACACTTCTTCACTCTTTGCTCTACCTTTGAATGATCTAAACTTTATTCACACATAGGACTCATACACTTCACATTTTCACACTTTCCACACTTCAAACAATCACTCTTATATATCCGCAACAAGAAATTTCATTGCTATAAGTCGGCCACAAAAAGATAATAAAATAATTACAAATAGTTGGCCCAAAAAAAATAAATATTATTCATGTGAATCAACCAAGGTCGGCCATAACATAGTGAAGACCGATAAAAACATCTCCAACATGAAAAAACTTCAATTAATTTCTCCTCGAAGATCAACAACATGCTTCAACACCTTGCCAGCCAAGAACATGAAAAACATGAACACACAAGAGAAAATATCAAATCATGAGCACAACGATCAATTCAGACATCCCACAAAGATAGAGAATGAACTAGAAACATCCACAAGCATCATGAAACACTAGAGAAGCATCCACAACAACTGAACTTACTGAAACCCTAGAATCTTTAATTAGGAACACTAATTGAAGCGACAAAAAAACTGTCAAAATGAAAATCACCATAACTCGATCAACTCTTCATGCAAATCTCTAAAATTCAACGTGGATAAACTATACATACACAACAAGAAACCCTTTAGTCCACAACCTCAGAACAACAATGTATTGAACACACTGACAGAAATAACTTCGCTTCACCACTAACAACCTCTAGCACTTCTTATTACAATTTTCTCAATATCCTCGACATATACAACTTCTAATGCAACAATGCTAATAGTGTTGAAATCAATGATAACCACATATTAGAAACACAACCACAACATCTAACAATATCCCCCTTTGGCATTGATGGCAACACATGATGTGAAAAATACCATCAACACAACTATGCTTACTCTCCCTTTAAGTTCTGACTTTTCTTTCCTCAACTCTTCTCCCCAGATAATCAACAATTTGTTTTTCACATTACTCTTCTCCCCCTTTGACATCAATGAAAAATATCTCTTCAATACAAGCTCTGAACAACATATCTAAACTTCTGAACATCTGACTACTCCCCATAAGTAGCAGCCACCACAACATCAATCCGGATCAAAATATGATCATGAAATGCACAGATTGATGCAAAACAATACATCCTTAGTTCTGATTAGGAGGGGTAATCACCCCTAACTTCCCTCTGAGATACTCAAAAGTATCCTTAGGCAATGAATTTGTAAAGATATCTGCAATCTGCTCCTTAGTAGGCACATACTCCAATCTGACTTCCTTTTCACTTACCTTCTCTCTCAAAAAGTGAAATTTTATAGATATATGCTTGGTCTTTGAATGTAGCACCAGATTCTTAGAAATGTTAATAGCACTTGAGTTATCACAGAATATAACTATAGGCTCATCATACACAACTCTGATATCCTTCAGCATCTATTTCTACTTGAGTACAATTATTAGCAACAACAATGTATTATGCCTTTGTAGTAGATAAAGAAATAACATTTTGCTTCTTACTCAACCATGAAATCAACTTCTTTCCCAAGAAAAATGGTCCACCACTAGTAATTTTCCTGTCATTCACATCTCTTTCCCAATCAACATCAGTAAAGGCACTCAAGGTAAGATAATCATCTTTAGGATACCATAGACCAAAATCAACTATCCCTTTCAAGTATCTAAAAATTATCTTCATAGCAGTCACATGAGATTCTTCAGGATCGGCTTGAAATCTAGCAACAATACATACAACATTCATGATATTAGGCCTAGTTTGAGTCAAATAAAGAAATCCACCAATCATTGATCTATATCTTCTCTGATTTGCTTTCTAAGAATCATCATCAGTTTTCAACTTGCATCCAGTCACCATCGGTGTACCAACAGGCTTTGAATCTTCCATACCGAATTTCTTCAGCAATTCCTTCACATACTTGGACTGAGATATAAAAATCTCTTTATCTAACTGAGTAATTTTCAATCCCAAGAAAATTTTCATCTCTCCAATCATTTACATCTCAAATTCATTTGGCATCTCATTAGAAAAATTCATGCACAAGCTATCATCTCCTCCAAGTATGATATCATTAATAAAAACTACCACAATCATATCTTTATCATCATTCTTAAAATACAAATTACTATCAGCAGAACCTTTGTTAAATCCAAGTTTCACCAAGTACTTATCCAATCTGACATACCATGCTCTAGGGGCTTGCTTAAGACCATACAATGCTTTCTTCAATCGACAGACCATATCTACCTGATCAGTCAACTGGAATCCATTAGGTTGCTCAACATATACCCTTCTTCCAATTTGCCATTTAGAAAAGAAAACTTGACATCCTTTTGATAAAACTTGTAGTCTTTATAAGTAGCATAAGCAAGAAACAATCTCACAGCTTCAATTCTAGCAACAAGGGAAAATATTTCTTCAAAATCAATACCTTCCATTTGAGAATATCCCTTAGAAACTAGTCTTTCCTTGTTTCTAACCACTTCACCTTGGTCATTCAGTTTGTTTCTAAAGACCCATTTAGTTCCAATTAAATTCGTATCCTTAGGTTTGGGAACAAGAATCCATGTATCATTCTTCTCAATTTGTTGCAGTTCCTCTTTCATTGCTTTAATCCAATGCTCCTCTTTTCATGCTTCATTCACATTTTTAGGCTTAGTATTTGAAATCAAACAATACTCTTCTGCATTTTTTCTCCTAGTCTGGACACCTTTGTTCTTATCACCTATGATTTGATTCTCTGAATGATTCAATCTCACATACCTCGGGGTCTTCTTAGAATGTTCCTCAACTTCAAGCTCTTATGATCTCTCTTATGTTCTTCCATCAGTTTCTCCTTGATTTTCTTGATTCACTGGAATGATTTGAACTTGACTTGCAGTCTAACCTTGCTTTCCTTTTCTTATACTATCATTCTGATCATCAGAATCATATCCACAGGTTCTAGATAGTTCAGCTATGTCTTCATCAACCTTAACATTTTCACTTTCAACCATTTTCTTCAATATTTTGTTGTAACACCAGTAGGATTTACTTTTAGTAGCATAACCCAGAAGGATTCCTTCATCACTCCTAGCATCAAACTTTCCTATATCTTCATCTCTTTTTATATAACACTTGCTTCCAAAGATGTTGAAATATGCAATAGTAGGATTTTGACTAGTCCATAGTTCAAAAGGAGTCTTACCAGTATCCCCTTTGATTTGTACCCGATTAAGTGTGTACACAACAGTACTCACAAATTCTCTCCAATAGATATGAGGCACATTTCCTTCCAACATCTAGAACTATTTTGTTCTTCCTTTCCACAACTCCATTTTGTTAAGGTGTTCGCGGTGCAAATAACTGTCTCTTTATTCCATGCTCTTCACAAAAAGAATTAAACTCACCAGATGCGAATTCACCACCTCTATCTGATCTCAGAAACTTAATCTTCAAATCAGCCTCTGTCTCAACCATAGCCTTAAAGATCTTGAACTTTTCCAGAGCTTCAGATTTCTCCTTAAGAAAGTAGCCCACATCATCCTTGAATAATCATCAATAAGCAACATGAAGTATCTGTAACCTTGTAAACTTCTAGTTCTAGCAGGACCACACAAATTAGCATGCACAAGTTCCAACAATCCATTTGAATTTTTTTGTTTACTTTGAAATAAAATTCTTGTTTGCTTTCCTAACTGACATTCTTTGCATATGTCATTAGTAGGTTTCATCAGCTTAGGAAGATCTCTCATAGCCTTAGTGGAACTTATCTTGACAATGTTATGAAAATCAACATGACACATTCTCCTATGCCATAACCAACTCTCATCAACTTGAGCAATCAAACAACATTTACTAGTAGCATTCAGATGAAAGATATTACCTTTTGTTTGTGTACCTGATGCAATCACATTTCTAGAATTTCCCAATATTTTTCACTTATTATCCATCAACTGAAGATTGTATCCCTTATCAACCATTTGACCAACACTCAAAAGATTATGCTTCAAACCTTCAACATACAAGACATCATCAATGTTATGCTTACCATCAAGAGAAATGCATCCTCTTCCATGGATCACACTAGTTGTGTTATCACCAAATCTCATAACACCACCATCATACTTCTCCAAATTATAAACTTACTTTTATCTCCTTTCATATGATGAGAACAACCACTATCAATTACCCATTCATCTTTCTCTTCAACTCAAGTAGCTAGGGCTTTCTCCACATTTGTACAACTAGCAGATTTAGTAGACACAAGATTATTTTCCTTGATAGAAATAAACACAAATTCATCTTAACTTGCATTTCCTCTGTTAGATTCATCATTTGTTACACCTTCATTAGCAACATAGTAACACTTCTTTTGGAATTTAGGCTTGTTAAATCTTGGATTGGAAACTCTCTCAGGACACCTTGATGCAAAATGACCTATCTTATTGAAAGAGAAACATTGAATAGGAAACTTTCCCTTATACTTACCATGTCCTTTGGCTTCTCTTTTCACAATTAATGTTTTAAGTTCTTCAAGCTCTCTTTCTTCTTCATCCAGCTATCTCATTTCATCCTCATACTTGAATGTCTTTCTTGATGAACTTTCACCCAGATCATATCTTTGTCTATCTCTTCCAAAAGTAGTAGCCTTAAATGCATATTCAACCTTAGGAAGGGGATCACCAAATTCACTCAACTCAAAAGCAGTAAGCTTACCAATCAACATATCTCTGGTAACATTTTTCACAGTTCAGAGTTCTTCAATAGCACTAGCCTTGACTTTGTAATAATTAGGCAAAGATCTAAGCACTTTAGCAACAATATATGATTCATCTATTTGTCCACCAGCCCATCTGATACCACACACAAGTTCATTTACTCTTTGCATGAAAGTAGTGACATTTTCATCATCACCCATTTTCAAATTTTCAAATTTTGCTTTCAAAATTTGTAGCTTAGCAATCTTCACATTTGCATCACCTCCATACAAGGTCTCTAAATTCTTCCATATCTCATAAGCAGTCTTCAGATCCATGACATTTGTCATCTTAGTATCAGTCAAAGCACTCAACAATGCCTCCTTAGCCCTGATATTAAATTCAGCATCCCTGATCTTAGCAGAAGTAGTAGGACCATTATGTGGAATAACATATATATATTCTGTAATGCTCCAGTAGGGTTCACCAATGCATCTCAGATAGCACTCCATTCAAGCTTTCCACAAAGAATAATTTGTTCCATCAAATCTAGGACTATCCTTCTTATAATTCACCATCCCGAATCACCTCAAGTTGTTAAACTTCTTCCAAGGAACCATAAGCTTTGATACCAATTGTTGGAAACTCAAGGATAGACAACTGAGAGGGGGGGTGAATCAGTTGTCATCGAATCTCAAACTTATTCAACTTATTAACCTTAATTTCAGATATGATCATTAATCATGAAAGTATAAATGAACAACACATTAGAAGCGCACATAACACCAATATTTTTTCGTGGAAACCCTGTTAGGGGAAAAACCATAGTGGAGATCAATCCACAAGATTATACCTTGTTAAAAGTATAAATAAATATGAATGGGGAATGCACATGCATTTAGGCACACTACCTAGAGCTCACTGCTCAAATACATAAAGGCTCACTGCCCAAGGAATACACACTGTCTTATAGAAAGATTTAGATTAAAACCATCCAAATTTGAACTGAGAAAATAGCATATGCTAATGCCAAATTATAATTCTATTTAAGCACATGAAAATGGGTGATCCCACAATAATGGGTTAAAGTTTTTGGCCAAACTTGACATTAAAATCAAGATTTTTCATCAAATATTCACTTTCTTACACCTATAGCAGCTAAACAAGTAAGAGGAACCATATCAACAAAGAACATTTGCATGATATCTTACCAACATAGGGTGTGGGATATGATTGAAACTTTTGAGGCCTTCAATATTCAAATCATCCCAAGGTCAAAAAATATAGAAGCAGACAAAATGGAAATGGTTGGTTCACAGTTTGACCCAATGATTGACCTACTAAAAAATGAGCATGTGATGCGGGTAATTATTTGACTCGCTATCTCGAACAATGATCAAAATTGGAAGTTGTTTGAAAGTGATGACTAGATTTCTATATTCCTCCAGTAGTCATGTGAATTCACAAAGTAGCTGCAGCAAAAAATTCAAGAGGCCTATGAAGATAAAATCATACATCTCAAGACCAAAATACTCTTTAAGGGGTTGATCACCCTAGAGAATATGTTTGATTCTGATGATATCGGGAATGATAAAAGGAATTTTGTTGTGAATAAAAGTGACTTCTCTAAAATTGATGTAGGAGACAAAAGGAAATTAAAACTTGGGAAAGAAGTTTCTCAAAAGGATAAGGATCAATTGATATCCTTCTAAAACAACTATAAATGGGTTGTGGCCTGGACCTATGACAACTTGAAAGGATATGAATGTAAGGTAATCTAGCATACCATAGACTTAGACTTTCTTGAGCAAGCTAAACTAGTGTGCTAAAGGCAGAGGCCATTAAATCCAAAAGTTGATTCCCTCATGGCTCAATGATTTGAGGAAATTAAATGATTCAAGAATAATATACCCCATCAAGCATTCAACATGGGTGTCTAACCTGGTTCCTATAAGAAAGGAAAATGGTGAAATCAAAATCTGTGTAGATTTCAAGGATTTGAATAAGGCACCCTGAAGGATCACTACCCCCTTCCATCCATGGAACAAATCCTCCAAACAATCATGGGCTCAGAGATGTTCTCTTTGCTTGACAGTTTCTCGGGATACAACCATGTATGGGTTAAGCAAGAAGACCAACATAAGACGACTTTCACCACAAAGTGGGGGAGTTTCACATATGTGAAATTCCTTTTAGCCTCTCTAATGCAAGAGCTACTTTCCAGTGGGCCATTGATATAGCCTTTTGAGGTTTAATCAATACAATAATCCTCATCTACTTGGATGATCTCACAGTATTCTCCAAGAAAAAAAGAGGATCATTTTGATCATCAGGAGAATATTTTTCAAAAGTTCCAAGATGTTATGATATCCATAAACCCCAAGAAATGTGTCTTCAGAGTACTATAAGGTAAGCTACTAGGATATGTGGTATCTAAAGAAGGTATCTCCATTGAATTTGAGAGAGTGTGGTCCATCAAAGATTTACCCCTGTTTGTAAATAAGAAGGGTGTTCAATCTTGACTCGAAAAGATAAAACTTCATCAGCATGTTCATATCAGACTTCGTAGGGCCAGTTAGGCCCCATCACCCTATTACTGAAGAAGGATCAAGATTGTTGGAAATATATGCCTAAATCATCACAGGTTGTAACCTCTATTGGAGCCAAGTCGGAGTGACATCTTTAATGTCTGGCCGACTAGCAGCTTGAAGCTTGTTGAATAGTTCAGATCGTTGTGACCTTGTAGGAGTCACGCCGAACGGTTACACATTGGGAGCCTATCACTGTGACAGTTTGTTCATTGTAACCTCTCACCGCTCGTGGAGATCTTTGGCCGACAGGCCATTCTATCGCATATCAGGATAACCTACGGTGGCTCGGTGAGAAGTCTTATCGAGATATTAAAGTCTCGCCGACAGTATGTTACATGTTGTGGTCTTCGGCGTATCTTATATTCTATTGGTAAGAAGTCTTACCAATGTGAAAATGTCTCACCGACGGAGGTTCAAGTGTTGGTCATCAGAGTAACACAAAGGATCTTGGGGAGATCTCTTAGCGACTGAAGAATGTCATACCGATAGCATATGGCTGTCGGGATAACCCAAATGGTGTCGGGAAGAAGTCCCAGCGAACGATGAAGGTCTCGCCGATAAGAACACATATGGAGTCTTCACGGTAACATAAAAGATCTCGGTGTGAACTCTTAGCGATAGATAAGAGTCTTGCTGACTACTATTTGGTGCTTGGTATGTCTGGGGGTTTCGGAGTAACATCTCAACAAAGGACGATAGTCTTTCCAACTATTGAATTCTTTGGAGTAACTATTTGAACATTGATGTAACCTCCCAACGATAGCTATAAGTCTCACCGACTCTTGGATGCTTCGGTATAACATGAAGAGCTCGGTGGAAGGTCTCGGCGAAGAGCGATAGTCTTCTTGAAAGGAAAAGTGAAGTCGGTGAAACTTGAGGAGACTCGATGTAACCTCTTGGTGAGCGGTAAGTCTTGTCAATAGCAATGTTGAAGTTGATGCAACAGTTGTAAGCTCGGTGGAACCTCTTTTTGATGGAAAACTCTTGGCGATATCGGATGCTAAGCTGTGTGTGGCATCGGGGAGACACGGTCAATGTCTCACCAACATGCCAACACAGATTGAAGCTTTTTTTGACCGAGTGAAAACTTCCTATGTGGCGTCGCATGGACCAATTAGAGAAGCCGAATGGAAACTGTTGGAAGACAGTTCGTTGTGGTAGTTTTGAGAGGAAGTTCGACAGACAGGGAATGACATGAATATAGTTTGAAGTTGCAGATGCTCGTGGGTTCGGTTGGTTTGAAGAATAGTTGTGTGAACAGTTCGAATTGTATCAGAGTGTTTTCTATTCTGTGAAGACTGTAACTTGAAGGTTCCTGTACAAGATTGATCATTGTGAAAGCTAATGTAATCTAGCATCAGAAAGATAAGTCAGCACTCTGTATGTAATTGTTTGTTACTGTAATACAAAGTGACTTCTCTTGGTGTGGTGGGTTTTTCTCCCGTAAGGGTTTCCCATGTATATCTGGTGTCCATATGTGTGTGTCAAATACTCTATTTCTGTTATCTCTTTCATGTGCATCTTAATTGGACTGTAATTGTAATTTTAAAAGGTATCTCTACATTCTTCCCTATGGTTTTGACGTTAGGAGAATTGTTTCCGCATCCAATTTTCCTTACAAGTGGTATCAGAGCCTGGCCAGTTGTGTTATCCTTGTGGGTACGTTGGGTTTTTTGTGTCAATTTCCATTCAGTGGGAGTCTTGTAGTTTTTGTCAATTTCTAATTACAGATTGAGATGGCTAGCAAGTCAGGAAAGATTGAAATAGAGAAGTTCAATGGCAGCAATTTTGAGTTGTGGAAACTCAAAATGGAGGATCTTTTAGTGGATCGTGATCTGTGGCTTGTTGTGTCTGGAACTAAACCTACAGGCATGAAGCAAGAAGATTGGGACCTTGCAGATATAAATTCTAAGGGGTTGATAAGGCTCTATTTGGCAGACTCTGTTCTTCTCAATGTGCATGAAGAGAAGACTGCATCTTCCTTGTGGAAGAGATTGGCATCTATTTATCAGGGGAAGTCCTTGGTGAATAAACTGTTCCTGAGGAAGAAGTTGTACTCTATGAGAATGTAGGAAGGAGGGTCTGTTGCCGATCATTTGAATGCATTTAACATGTTGATTGCACAGTTAACTTCTGTTGGTGTAAAGACTGATGAAGAGGATCGATGTATGCTGATATTGTGTTATTTTCCAGATTCATGGGATCACCTGGTGATGGCTATTGGGAGTACAACATCTAATTTCAAGATGGAGGATGTTATTGCTTCTTTTTTATCAGAAGAAATGAGAAGGAAATCTTCTGAGATGGTGAAGGAGGCTCTTGCTATTAGAGGAAGGTCAAAAGAGAAAGGAAAGAAGAAGGACAAGAAGTCCAAATCAAAATCAGAGGGGAGATCAAAGTCTCTTGGCAAGAAGTCCAAGGTGAAGTGCTAGAACTGTGGGCAACTTGGTCATGTCTGAAAGGATTGTAAAGAGGAGAAGAAGAAGAAGAAGAAGTATTCTTCTGACGATGATTCTTCTCACAGTGATGGTGACGCCTTCATTGCAGCCTTGGATACACAGGTATCAGATGATGTCTGGCTGATTGATTTTGGAGCATCTTTCCACATGACATCTCATAGAGACTAGTTCACAAAGTATGAAGAATACAACGGTGGAAAGGTGTACTTGGAAAGTGATTCAACTTTAGAGATTGTTGGTCGTGGAAGAGTCAAAATCCAATTCCCCGATGGTAGAGTGAAGGGAATCAATAATGTAATGCATATACTAGGTCTGGCTCAAAACTTACTTTCTATAAGTATGCTAAATGATATTGGAGTGCAAGTCACGTTCTCTAGAAATGGTTGCAAGATGACTAGAGGCTCAATGGTGCTAGCAAGGGGTGCTCGAATTGGTACCTTGTACAAGTTGGATGCACATTCTGTTCAATGTAACAATGTCTCTGTAAAGTCACAGAAGGCTACTCATGGAGGAAAAGAGGGAAATGTTCCTAATTGTGTAAACTCTATGGAAGTTAAACTTCCAGAAGAAAAAACTATGCTCTGGCATCATAGGCTAGGCCATATAGGAGAAAAAGGTTTAAAAACCTTGAAGAACAAAAACCTGGTTGAGGGGCTTGAAGATTGTAACCTTGAATTTGAATTTTGTGAACATTGTATATATGGAAAGTAGCACCATGTTTCTTTTTATTCCAGTCCTTATAAATCTTCTAGTTTGCTAGATTATATCCATTCTGATGTATTTGGTCCAGTGAATGTTCCTTCTTTGTCTAAGTCAAGGTACTATGTATCGTTCATTGATGATTATTCGAGAAGAACATTTGTTTATTTTCTGAAAAGTAAATCTGAAGTATTCAGTCGATTTAAGGAGTTTAAGAACCTTGTAGAAAATTAGACTGGAAGAAAAATAAAATGCTTAAGGACTGATAATGGCGGTGAATTTTGTTCTGATGATTTCGAGAGGTATTGTAAAGACTATGGGATTAAAAGACATAAGACTACACCTTATACTCTAGGGAAAATGGAGTTGCAGAAAGGTTCAATAGGACAATGATGGAGAGAGTACGAAGTATGCTGAGTAGTGTTGGCTTGGAGGAGAAGTTCTGTGCTGAGGCTGTTGCTACTGCATGTTACTTGATTAATCGTTCTCCAAATTCTGCTCTTGTTGAGAAAACACCTCTGGAAGCGTGGTCTGGTAAGAAGCCCTCTTTAAGACATATTCGTGTTTTTGGCTGTGAGGCATATGCTTATGTGTCGTATGATAAAAGATATAAATTGGAGAACAAGGCTGTCAAATGTATTTTTATTGGCTATAGTGCTAGCATAAAATGATACAAGCTTTGGAATCCTGATACAGAGAAGCTTGTATATAGTAGAAGTGTAATCTTTCGTGAGCTAAAACCTTCTACCTTGGATCTGCAGTCAGAGACAAAGTCAGAAAATAATAAGGATGTAGTTGGAATTCCTCCTACACCAGATAAAGAGGAATTGAAACTTCAAAATGTACCTAAAACTGAGGAGAGCTCAAGCAGTTTTGAAAATTCTAAAGAAGAAGAAGAACCTCAACCTCAACAAGTGAGGAGGTCAACCCGTGAAAAAAAACAACCTGATAGGTATGGGTTCTCTTTGATAGATTCTACTTGTGCCTACGCTTTAATTTCTAGCACTGATGAGCCTAGGACTGTAAAGGAGGCATTTGAAATGTCTGATTCAGACTCTTGGTTGGAAGCCATGAATGAAGAAATGGCATCATTAGAGAAGAATGAAACCTAGAGTTTGGTTCCATTGCCTAAAGGCAGAAAAGCTATGGGCTACAAATGGGTATTTAAAAAGAAGATTGGTCTGGATGGCAGTGTGGAAAAATACAAGGCAAGATTGGTTGTGAAGGGTTATTCCCAGGTAGAGGGAATTGATTCTGGGGAGATTTTTTCTCCTGTAGCTAAGCTGATGTCCATTAGATTTCTTTTATCACTTGCAGCAGCGTATGAATTAGAGGTCGAATAGATGGATGTGAAGACAACATTTCTTCATGGTGATCTTGAAGATGAAATCTATATGTCCCAACCTGAGCACTTTGTTGAAAAAGGTAAAGAGAAACTAGTTTGCAAGTTGAAAAAATCTCTGTATGGGTTAAAGCAGTCACCTAGAATGTGGTACCAGAAATTTGATACTTTTGTATTGTCTTTGGGATTTGTGAGATCAAACTCTGATCATTGTGTTTATTATAAAGCTAAAAGTGATCAAGTTCTTATTATTGCTCTCTATGTTGATGATATGTTGTTCATAGGAAATAGTAAGCTAATGATTTCTGATCTTAAGTTTCAGTTGTCTGCTAAGTTCAAAATGAAAGATCTTGGTGTAGCAAGGTATATTCTGGGGATGGAGATAACCAGGGACAAGAATAGTAGAAAGATTTGGCTCAGTTAGAGTAAGTATATCAAGACTATTCTAGAGAGATTTTGCATGAATGATTGCAAGCAGCTAGTTGTATCAGTTTTGCATGGAACAAAGCTATTTGTTGAAGACTGCCCAAAATCTCCTACTGAGATGGAGGACATGACCAGTGTACCCTATTCTAGTGTGGTTGGTAGTCTCATGTATGCAATGGTCTGTACAAGGCCAAACATTTCCCAAGCAGTGGGAGTTCTTAGTCAGTTTATGGCTAATCCTGGAAGGACACATTGGGATGCTATGAAAAAGAGTTTTCAGATATTTGAAGGGCACTTAAGATTTTGCTTTGTGTTACCATGGGAACTTGGTTGAATCACAGAGGACTCTCAGTATTTGAGGCTATGTGGATTCTGATTGGGTAGGGGACATTGACAGCAGGAGGTCCTCCAATGGATATACTTTCATGTTGAATGGTGGTGCAGTGAGTTGGATGAGTAAGCGGTAGGTTGTAGTCGCTTTGTCTACTACAGAGGCTGAATACATGGCAGCTACTCATGCTTTTAAAGAAGTTTGGTTAAAATGTTTGTGTTCTAACATTGGTTTTGATGCAGGGCAAATAACTATTTTTTGTGACATTCAGAGTGCAATTTGTCTAGCAAAGAATCCTACTTTCCATGCCAGGACGAAACATATAAATTTACAGTACCACTTTGTACGAGATATGGTGGAGGATGGAAAGGTCAATTTGGAAAAAGTTGATACTCTAGAGAATGTTGCAGATGCATTGATGAAGCCAGTGCTAGTTCAATGGGCCGTAGTGCCCATGATTTTCAGTAAGTTTTGTTGTGCTCTGGAGGTGCCTGTGTGATATTCGTCAAGTGGGAGATTGTTGGAAATATATGACTAAATCATCACAGGTTGTAACCTCTATTGGAGCCAAGTCAGAGTGACATCTTTAATGTCTGGCCGAATAGCAGCTTGAATGTTGTTGAATAGTTCAGGTCGCTATGACCTTGCAGGAGTCATGCCGAACGGTTACACATTGGGAGCCTATCACTGTGACAGTTTGTTCGTTGTAACCTCTCACCGCTCGTGGAGATCTCTGGCCGACAGGCCATTCTATCGTATATCGGGATAACCTATGGTGGCTCGGTGAGAAGTCTTATCGAGATATTAAAGTCTCGCCGACAGTATGTTACATGTTGTGGTCTTTGGCGTATCTTATATTCTATTAGTAAGAAGTCTTACCGTTGTGCAAATGTCTCACCGACGGAGGTTCAAGTGTTGGTCATTAGAGTAACACAAAGGATCTCAGGGAGATCTCTTAGCAACTGAAGAATGTCATACCGATAGCATATGGCTATCGGGATAACCCAAATGGTCTCGGGAAGAAGTCCCAGCGAACGATGAAGGTCTCGCCGATGGGAACATGTTGTACCCAAAACCAAAATTTTTGCTTCATCATGGCATTTTGTTTAAAAGAGTATTAACCTTGCTAAAATGATGTCAAGTATAGTTTTTAGGCAATATCAAGCATGGAGTTTTGTCAGTAGTTTGTCAGTTAAAGGCAATTTTATTGATCAGAACCTGATGTTGAGACTCAAAACGGAGCATTTCATGATAGAGGAGCATTTCATGATAGCATTTCACATTACATATGGTCATTTCAGTGGTTGAGATGATGATTTTAAAGGTTAAAATTATGAGGATTTCTCAGAGAAAAACAAGAAAGCGCAACTATAGCCTAGGGGCGCCCTTCTAGAAGGAGGTCAAGATCTTGTTGAAAATGCTCATAAATAGTGTCAAACTCTTCAGAATTGGTTTGGCTATCCGACGAGCTATCCAATGAAGCTTTCTGAGATCCGTAACTCTGGCAACTGGTGACAGAAGTTGAAATTCCCATAATTCTACATGGCGGAAACTTGTTCTTTTCTAGCAAAAGTGCACTTGTAGCTTGAGGGCGCCCTTCTAGATGGAGGCTTGTATTTTGGTTTTTCTGATAATGGATGTAGTCAATTTCTTCATGTCTAGTCTACTCATCCAACAAATTATCAAACGCAGTCATCCGAGTCCTAGAGCTCCAGCAACTAACATCTGAAGATGAGCTTATTATGGAGTTTTCACGTCTTAGAGCTTCCTCCTTGCATTTCCAGTGCAAGTACAGCTCAGGGGCGCTGGTTAAAATGACCCTCAAGATGGTCAAATTTGTAGACGAGGTCTTCCTGATATCAGTACCACTCTAGTCCAGCTCCGCAACGCACCAAGTTGCCTGTCGATCCGATATTCCGGGTGATCGTGGCAGAGTTTCTACCAAGCATGTAATTTCACGGGCGGACTGGTACAAGGTTTTCACTGTATTTCTATAGTCCAAAGCCGCCTAGCCTTTAGGCCTGTCAAATGAGGTCGTTCGCTTTCAAAGTCTTCACGGGATTCAAGCATAATTACTTTATCTATTCAATGAGCCCAACCATCAGCTTTCAGGATTTGGCAGTCGCTCATACGTGCGAGGTCTTTGGCGAAGTGTTGAAAAGTGAAGATAACTCACAAAATGGCTAAGTGTTGGTCGTTTATTCCATCTTGGGATAGGCGCCCTTTTATTTGAGGTCTTAGAAGCAATTTTCTTGCTTAGTCGCCTCTAGGGACATCTCTTCTCAATGCGTCTGGCTGTCCGTTAAAACAAATGTGGCTCGAATCCGATCATCCCAGCTCTCAGTATTGGAGGACAAAGTAGGGTACTTGGATGAAAGTTCAACTTTCGTCAAAACATTGTCAGTGCAACCAAAGGCCAGGGGCGCTTTTACTTTTGAGGCCCTTAATGCAATTTTCAGATGTCGTGTGTATATCTGTTGGATGCAGAATGTCTCCAGTCATGCAGTGAGCTTGGTTTCCTGTCAGCAGGGTTCACCATTCACCGTCAGCAGCCGTTTGAAGTGTCAGATGGCAGTATAGGAAAATGGTTAAGTCTGGAACCCGTAAATGAATTTAATCAGGGGTGCCTAATTTTTCAGGGTGTTAAATGATGGATTTTGCATTAGTGTCTCCCATCAGACATTTCTTCCTTGTTCAGTAGGCTTTCCGATGAATTCTCCAGTTCAGTCTCAGCATCTTTCGGTCACTCAGGATTCAGTGTCAAAGTTGGCCAGTTGTGACTTTGTTGTCAACTATAAAATAGGAAGTTAATAAAAAGTGTAATATCTTTAGCAAATGGATGCCTATGAGCTCAGGAGATGACTTTTCGGAATTGGTGAAGTCTAACGGTGAAGCCTAAAGCTTCATTCAATTGTCAACTGGAGTTTCAAATATTTTGTATATTTTAGCATTAAGTGGCGATTTTCTATTTTTGTCGCCTTTGCTATTGCATAATAAATATTTTATTATTATTTATTTTCAAACTTCAAGTCAGTGGCAGTGGAACTGAAAAGGGACCAATAGGAAAGCTTCTATTTCAATCAGGGTTTTGAATTCTTGCAGTTCACCAGTTGGTACGAATTTCCTCTTATTTAAACATGGCGCTATCTTCATTCATGTTTCATATCTTCAAGGAGAGTTCATATTTCTTTAAGAATAAAGGCGCAACTTCAAGGGAAATTCATATTTTGAAACAAAGGCGTATTTCTTCAAGGCGTATCTTCAAGGAAAATTCGTATTTTCAGAGCAAAGGCGAATTTTAGCAAACCAAAGGCAAATTCTTCATCAGCAATCATTGGCGAAGACATCAAAACACTTTCTTTGTAGGTACAAGTTAGAATTATCAGCAGACTTTAGACAAGATGGCGATTTCAGCAGAAGCAGAGCACTAAAAACTTCTTTCTTCTGTCTTAAATTCTTCTATTTCTCGTCTTAAATTCTTTCGCATGTTTGAAGAATTGGCGACTTTTGGCAAAACAAATCATCTGGGTTGATTCAGAATAGCTTCCTCGAGAAAACCCATGTGCCAGAATTTTTCAGGAAAATTTACTCCAGAACATTCGTTCTCGAGTTACTAATTTTCTCAACTGAAATTTCTTTGCATGATCGAGTCGAGATTGGATTTTCGCATTTCTGACATTCTAGGTTGTCTTAGAATCTTTTTCTGGACAAAACCCATATCTCAGATTTTCGCCGAAAATAACTCTCCGATAGGCTATTTTTAGCCTTCCAGAAAAGTTCCAGAATATAGCCATGTTCACAGTCAACAGGCGAGTTTTTTAGAGTACAGTTCACACAAACTGAATTCAAGACCAAATTGGTCTTAATTCATGATTTTGTCAGAAAAGCTAACATCAATTTGTATCAAGTGTATTTAGAAGGTTGATAGCTGCAGAAGAAATAGTGGTCATCATTTCAGTCACGGAGCCGCCAAAGTTATAAGTCAGTGAAATGCTAGTTTGAGTGTGCAAAGATTGCCAAGATTGCTCAAGTTGCTGACATTCAGATGCTAATGCAGTTAACAATCTCGTTGAGGGATTGCTTGCTCGAGATCACGATCAGTAGACTTCAGTTCCTACCTCTCAGAATAGACTTTATACACAGGAGTTAAGTTGGCGTTACCCTTTCAAGTTAACTCATTGTTTCATCACATGCATATCTATTCTGAGATTAGCTTTATTTACTTGGAATTTCATTTAGGGTTTTCGTTAACTGATGGTAGTCTTCCAATTAACTCTTTCATAAGGACGTGCATGCTTGCACAATTGTCCATTTTAGATTAGATGTTTTGCTAAGCGATGGTAGTTTTCCATTAACGTATAGTTTACTTTATTAGGGCTTAGCAATAAATCTTGCATGCATTGCAAGACTGTAGTTGACTCAAGGTGATTTTAGGGTTCCCTACACCTTTCGATGTCTATAAATAAGAGCTTTTGCTCATTTGTACATAACTTTTGCTTGAGAGAGAAATATATGCTGCGCCTACCTTTCCCTCAATATTGCTCTTTTGGTATTTGTTCATGTGTCTTTACTATTATGATCAATTGTTATGCCACATAGGGTTTCATGCAATTGTAATGGTGAATTCTTTCCATAGTTTAGATAAAAAAAAATTGTGCGTCTTTACTATTATGATCAATTGTTATGCCACATAGGGTTTCATGCAATCGTAATGGTAAATTCTTTCCATAGTTAGATCAAATTTGTTTTGTGCTTAATAAACTTGTTCAGATTGAGATAATAGATGTGCCACCTTGCCTTCATGTAGAGAATCTGAGCTTGATTATCGTGTGTTGTTGTGAACAATAAACTTGTTCGGATTGAGCTGATAGATGCGCCACCTTGCCTTCAAGTAGAGAATCCGTATTCAGTTTATCGTATGATGTTGTTGCCAATAAACTTGTCTAGATTGAGCTGATAGATGCGCCACCATGCCTTCAAGTTGAGAATCTATACTCGTTTATCATCTGATAGTCAAACCTTGCTCCGTTTCCTCATGCTCTGTTTTCTTAAGGAGACTGGATAGAATTTAAGTAATTAAGTTTAGTTGTAGTTAGTAGATCTGCAAAACCAGAAAATACTCAGCTGCAATGTATATAGTTTTCGAGAAAGCCTTGTACCTCTACATCTGAAACAAAAACACAGGATATAGTTTAGTTTATTTCCATTTGTAAGTACTTTTGTCAAGCACAATGAGGGAGCTTCCCCTCCTAATTTGAAGAGCACTCATTGCGTAGTGTGCATAGCTGTCTGTACCAACTTTTACTCCAAAGGTGCTAGTTGTTATGCCAACAGTTTTCTGGCGCCCACCATGGGGCACGAGGCCTCGAAAACTTCATGTCACGGTTATGACTATCTAGCATCCTACTGCTCTAGTTCAACAACCAGCACTAAGTCTGCCTGTTATACAGTCGAATTTAGTCTTCATCAAAGCAGAACAATCAGATATTATCAGTAGCTTGCGCATGTTTATTTTTGAAAATCATACATCTACCACCCAGTGGAGAAACGCGGCTACAACTCTAGATAAAGAAGAAGAAAAAGTAGATCTTGCAGCAGGTAGATTAGTTTTGCCACCTTCCTCATGGAATTAAGCATCCTGGCGTACCGAGTTTATATTAGAAGAAGGAGAGGTCATCCTCCCATTCAGCCAGATCCTATTTTCCAAGAAGCTCCTGATTAGTTTACTGAATCAAAATTTTTTGAAGAAGAGATACCCATTCCAATTGTAGAGATGGGTGATCGTAACAATGGTGATCATAACAATGATGATCACAAAATTCACAACGGTCGTAATGGAAGAAACGCAAGGCGTCCAACCCCCTTGCCTTGGGGTGACAATATTGGACCGTTGGCTCTACGAGGACATCATGAACTACCCAAGGGTTCACGCAATTTTTTCTCGAGATTTCATGGCGATGGTGCTAAACATCCAGATGAACATCTATCAGCATTCACAGCGGCTTGTTCCATTTTGCATGTTGCACATGAAGACATTACCATTCATCTTTTCATGGAGACTCTTGAGAACAATGCAGCAGACCGGTTCAATAATCTTGAACTAGGAATTATCACCAGTTGGGCCATCATGAGCGAGAAGTTCTTGGCAAGATTCAAGCCTGCCGAGGATAGTCAGATTATTTGCACAACTCTCAAATTCAAAGATGGAAAAGCATGAACCGATGAGAGAATTCATGGCAAGGTTTAATCATCTTGTTACACGTCTTTCTCACACTTTGAATCCATTTGATGAGATTTTGATGAGTTCTTTCATCAACGCATTGCCGTCAAAAATTTCCTTTTTCTAAAGATAAGCGAAGAAGATGATCTACAGCACCTTCAAGAGGAAGCAATCAAACTTGAAGATAACATGATTACAAGCGGCAAGATGAAAGACGATTCGATCAGGCCACTCGTGCAAGTGTTAGCCGATCCATTGCTATAGAAGGTAGCAAATGAGGTGACAATTCTAAAAAGACAGTCACCACCTCAAGGGAAACCAACCTTTCCCTCACCACCTTTTCAACCACAACAAGCATACCAGCCGAGAAGGAATAATTTTCAGCCGTACAATAATTTCAAGTCAAATTTTCCGCAAGGAGAACCGAGACAAAATAATGAAGCTGAGAAAGTTACAGTCTTTTGCACATTCCATGATTTAGTAGAGCACACCGGGGCTACTTGTCCAGAAAATCAAAGAATGAATCAGCTCATGTGATTTGTCAATTCTGCTCCTAGTTTAGACTTCATACCTTCCAATTCAAACATCGTCTCTACACAGATAGACGAGTTTGATGGCGACTCCGCAATAGGATATTTTGATCAAGAACCCGTTAATGAAGAAGAAGAATCCTGTCATTTTTTTCTTGCAGTGAATCACGAAAATATCACATCACCTGTGTTCACACGTGCTCAGCATTTCAAGGCACAGGAGGAAGAGGAAAAGCGGAATTTGAATACAAAAGCAAAGGAAGTAGTTTCTACTTCCAATCAAAAACCTTCGCAAGAAAATATCTTACCAGCAGCTTTAGATACGTCTTTAGCTAGCTTTGACATTGTGTCTTCCATGATGAAGACAAAGGTACAGATATCTCAGTTGGAGTATTTGCAAGATCATCCAGAGCAGTTGGATAGAATCTTGAATGTTCTTAAAAAGAAGAATGTCGTTCAGCCGACATTATTACAATCCTCAGTTCCTGCAGAAGAGAAGCCCAGGCCATTCTATATATCTTTATATCTAGGAGGTTTTAAGTTGAGCAATTGCATAATTGACAGTGGAGCTTCGGACAACGTTATGCCCTTATAGATTATGAATGCGTTGGGACTTTTGTGCACTCCGACTCAGGAAAAGTGTTATTCACTTGAGTCCAAACCGGTTTCGTTAGTCGGTCAACTCAAAGATGCGCAAGTGAGGCTAGCATCGTGTCCAGAGAAAAAGATCATGATGACCATCCTAGTGGCTGATATTCCTACCAGCTACGGGATGTTACTTAGTAGAAGTTTTTGCAAGGATCTTGGAGGAGAAATATAGATGGATTGGTCATTCACGACAATCCCATTGAAGAAAGGTACTTTCAAGCTGGAACCGGAAACCAAATCAAAGTTCACAGTGGTGAAGTCCCAGGACCCACATGCTCAAGTGCTGTATCAAGATACGGGTCCAGGAACATATGCTATGGTGTCCGAAGTGACAGAAGATTGTCAAAATTTTGCTCTTTCCACAAAATTATCAGATGAAGAATCGAAGATGTGGACGATGTAGTTTGATGGTAATTGTTCAACTTCAGGTTCCGGAGCGGGAGTAGTAATTATCTCTCCCGAAGGTCGTTTATATCCTTTTGCATATAGGTTGCAATTCGATTGCACTAATAATACTGCTGAATATGAGGCACTTTTGTTAGGTCTCAAAAATGCAAAGGATATGGGGATCAAGCTGCTTCAAGTTGAAGGAGATGCAGAGCTGATCATTAAGTAGGTTAGAGAGCAATTTCATGTTAGAAAGAATCGTCTCTAGAACTACAGGCAGAGGGTGTGGAATTCAACCGATTGGTTTGATGCATTTAACATCAAATACATTCTGAGAGTGAACAATAGCAAAGTTGATGCACTTGCAGTTTCAGCCGCTTTTTTTATGCCTAACTCTGACTTTCGTCAGAATTCATTTTCTATTGAGCTAATCTACAGACCAGCTGTTCCTGATAATTCAGACAATTGGCAAGTCTTCAGTGACGATGAAGATATCAAAGAATTTCTCGTCATGGGAGACAACTACAAAGAATTGTTCTTTGAAGGAAGTTCAACTTCTCACAAAGAGTCAATTACTGAGGAATCTGAGGTTATAGAATTTGGAATCATACAATTGAAAGGAAATCAGATTCCTAAAGGTTTTGTATCCTTAGAGGATATTTTTGATAGGCATGATCATTACATCCAAGATCAGAAAAGGTCAGGGGTGAATACTTCATCACAATATAATCAAGTCAACATAGGTACTAAAGACAAGCCTCGGTTTGTGAATTTAGGCAAATGTTGTACTCCTGAGGAGACTGAGAGGTTTATCGCCTTGTTTAAGCAGTACAAGGATGTTTTTGCCTGGTCATATGAAGATTTAAAAGTCTTCACACCCATTGAATTGTCTCACACAATTCCACTGAAGTCTGAAGTTAAGACTTTCAGGCAGAAACAAAGACATTATAATCCGCGAATTCAAGATACTATCTACATGGAAATTCAGAAGATGGTGGACTCCAGAATAATTTTTCCTATTCATCATTCCACCTGGGTGTCAAATATTGTTCCTGTGCGCAAGAAGAATGGAGAAATTAGAATTTGCGTTGATTTCAGGAACTTGAATCAATCATCCTTAAAGGACAATTATCCCTTACCTATCATGGAGCATACATTGCAGACAGTTACTGGATTAGAAATGCTATCTCTTCTTGATGGTTTTTCTGGTTATAATCAGATTGCAGTGGTTGAGGAGGATCAGATCAAGACAGCTTTCACCACACCGTGGGGAACGTTTGCTTATGAGAGGATGCCTTTCAGCCTTATCAACACTGGTGCTACTTTTCAAAGAGCCATGGATTTAGCATTTGGGGATCTTAGGAATAAGATCATAGTCATCTATCTTGATGACTTAACAATTTTTTCAGATAAACGGAGTGATCACTTTTCACACCTTGTGAAAGTGTTCGAGAGATTTAAGTATCACAAAATATCTTTGAATCCAAAGAAGACAATCTTTGCGGTGATGGAGGGAAAGTTACTTGGCCATGTTGTTTCCAAAGAAGGTACCAGAATAGATCCAAATCGGGTGGATTCAATTATAAACTTATCTCTCCCTACAAGCAAAACACAGGTGCACTCCTTTTTCGGTAAAGTTAACTTTATCCGAAGGTTCGTACCTGATTTCTCAAAGTTGACGAAGGAGATCTCAGCAATGATGAAGAAGACGTCTACTTTTGTGTGGATAAATGAAGGCAAACATGCCTTTATCAAAATCAAAGAAGCTATTGCAAATGCACCAGTGTTAGTTCGACCTGACTTTCAGAAGGATTTTATTCTTTATTGTTATGCATCAGAACATTCACTATCTGCCATTCTGACACAGAAGCTCAGCAAGGAGGGAGAATCTCCTATTGCTTTTATGAGTGCTAATTTTAAAAATGCTGAGATGCGTTATTCTCAGATTGAGAAGAATGCTTATGCTATTGTCAGAGTTGTCAAGAATTTCAAATTTTATCTTTTGAATTCTCACACTATGGTGTATGTCACCGATCCAGCAGTTAAAAGTGTGCTTACCCAGTAGGAGATGGGCACAAAGAGGGGAAATTGGATCGTGAGAGTTCAGGAATATGATCTAGAGATCAAACCAACCAAGCTTGTTCGTGGGCAAGGTCTTTGCAGATTGTTGGCGGAAGATGGAGATCATAAGTTCAAGAGCAATGGTGGAATTGATTCAAAACAAGTAGTTGAAGAGGACCTTCCTTTGGTTCTACTTGTTAATTCTGCAAAAGAATGGTACACACCTTTATGGTATTATTCAGCGTATGGAGAATGTCCACGTCACATGGACAAACAGCAGAAAAGAACACTGAAATTGAAAGCACAGAATTTCGTGCTTGTTAACAACGTTCTGTACAAGCATGGCCTTGATAAAACTTTTCTATTATGTGTCAAAAAGGATCAGCAACGAAGGTTGTTGGAAGCTTTTCATAATCAGGCGTGCAGAGGACACTTTTCATCAAGGGTCACTGCGTTCAAGATTCTACGAGCACAGTTTTATTGGTCAACTATGTTCCGTGACGCATATGATTGGGTGTACAAATGTCAGTTATGTCAGTAGTTTGCTAGTAAAGTGAAATTGACATCTTTTCCACTCAGGCCAGTTGTCATTGATGCTCCATTTCAGCAGTGGGGTATTGATTTTGTAGGACCAGTCAATCCTAGTTCCAGTAAGGGGCATGTGTATGTCCTTACAGCGACAGATTATTTTACAAAATGGGTTGAGGCAGTTCCTACTAAACGAGCTACGTCTGAAGTGGTTTGTAGTTTTCTCAAGGAAAATATTATTTCTCGCTTCGGAGTTCCTCGAAAAATCATGGCTGATAATGCAACTTGCTTCTCATCAGAGGAGATTCTAAGTTTTTTTTTTATCACGGCATCATGCTGTCTCATTCGTCAGATTATTACCCTCAGGGTAATGGACAGGCCGAATCATCCAATAAAAACATTGTCACAATTATACGCAAGTTAGTTGAGTCCAATCATCAAGCTTGGCATACTAAGTTATATGACGCCCTTTGGGCTAATTGTATAACTCCTAAAAGAGCTATTGGCACCTCGTGTTTTATACTTTTGTATGGTACAAAAGCTATTTTGCCCATTACTTTAGAGTTGTCTGCTTTACAGCTAGCATTAGCAGTAGAAGATGAAGAATTCAATGATCCTACTTAGAAGAGGATATTGCTCCTGATGAAACTTCAAGAAGAGAGGACAGAGGTTGTTGATAAAATCACTCAGCATCAAGAAAGAGTGAAGAATATTTTTGATAAGAAGACTCGTCACAGAGACTTTGAAGTTGGAGATCAAGTCCTTTTGTGGGACAAAAGGCATGAGCCAAAAGGAATGCATGGAAAATTTGATTCCTTATGGTTAGGGCCCTTCCAGATTCATGAGTCTACTGGAGAGAACAAATACATTCTCTCACATCAGGATGGAAGGCTCTTCCCGCTTCCTTATAGCGGGCAGTATCTTAAGCACTTCAACCCTTCGGGGGAGGAGTAATTTGTAAATATCTTTGTAAGTAATTTTTATGCTTTATTGTTATGTTGTTTTCTTTTTCCCCGTTCTGTGATGTTTTATCATGTTTTCGGTGATTTAGGTAGTCTTGTTTTTAGGTGATTTTCTAGGTTAGGTTTTTAGGAAACTCCAAATGTTTTAGGTGATTAGGGAAAAGTCCTGACTCTGATGCCCAATTGTAAATCATTGGTCTACTTAACACTGAGATTCTTAGGTTCTCCTATGCCGTAGGTATCCGACATGGTCACCAGACGGAGCCTAATGTTGTACCCAAAACCAAAATTTTTGCTTCATCAAGGCATTTTGTTTAAAAGAGTATTAACCTTGCTAAAATGATGTCAAGTATAGTTTTTGGGCAATATCAAGCATGGAGTTTTGTCAGTAGTTTGTCAGTTAAAGGAAGTTTTATTGATCAGAACCTGATGTTGAGACTCAGAACGGAGCATTTCATGATAGAGGAGCATTTTCGCGATAGCTTTTCACATTACATATGGTCATTTCAGTGGTCGAGATGATGATTTTAAAGGTTAAAATTATGAGGATTTCTCAGAGAAAAACAAGAAAGCGCAACTATAGCCTAGGGGCGCCCTTCTAGAAGGAGGTCAAGATCTTGTTGAAAATGCTCATAAATATAGTCAAACTCTTCAGAATTGGTCTGGTTATCCGACGAGCTATCCAGCGAAGCTTTCCGAGATCCGTAACTCTGGAAACTAGCGACAGAAGTTGAAATTCCCAAAATTCTACATGGCGGAAACTTCTTTTCTAGCAAAAGTGTGCCTATAGCTTGAGGGTGCCCTTCTAGATGGAGGCTTGGATTTTGGTTTTTCTGATGATGGATGCAGTCAATTTCTTACGTTTAGTCTGCTCATCCAACGAATTATCAAACGCAGTCATCCGAGTCCTAGAGCTCCGGCAGCTGACATTTGAAGATGAGCTTATTATGGAGTTTTCACGTCTCAGAGCTTCCTCCTTGCATTTCCAGTGCAAGTACAACTTAGGGGCGCTGGTTAAAATGACCCTCAAGATGGTCAAATTTGCAGATGAGGTCTTCCTAACATCAGTACCACTCTAGTCCAGCTCCGCAACGCACCAAGTTTCCTGTCGATCCAACATTCTGGGTGATCGTGGCAGAGTTTCTACCAAGCATGTAATTTCACAGGCAGACTGGTACAAGGTTTTCATTGTATTTCTATAGTCCAGAGGTGCCTAGCCTTTAGGCCTGTCAAATGAGGTCGTTCGCTTTCAAAGTCTTCATGGGATTCAAGCATAATTACTTTATCTATTCAATGAGCCCAACCATCAGCTTCCAGGATTTGGCAGTCGCTCGTACGTGCGAGGTCTTTGGCGAAGTGTTGAAAAGTGAAGATAACTCACAAAATGGCTATGTTGGTCATTTATTCCATCTTGGGATAGGCGCCCTTTTATTTGAGGTCTTAGAAGCAGTTTTCTTGCTTCGTCGCCTCTAGGGATGTCTCTTCTCAATGCTTCTGGATGTCCGTTAAAACAAACGTGGCTCGAATCAGATCATCCCAGCTCTCAGTATCAGATGACAAAGTAGGTTACTTGGATGAAAGTTCAACTTTCGTCAAAACGTTGCCAGTGCAACCAAAGGCCAAGGGCGCTTTTACTTTTGAGGCCCTTAATGCAATTTTCAGATGTCGTGTGTATATCTGTTGGATGCAGAATGTCTCCAGTCATGCAGTGAGCTTGGTTTCCTGTCAGCAGGGTTCACCATTCACCGTCAGCAGCCGTTTGAAGTGTCAGATGGCAGTATAGGAAAATGGTTAAGTCTGGAACCCGTAAATGAATTTAATCAGGGGCGCCTAATTTTTCAAGGTGTTAAATGATGGATTTTGCATTAGTGTCTCCCATCAAACATTTCTTCCTTGTTTAGTAGGCTTTCCGATGAATTCTCCAGTTCAGTCTCAGCATCTTCCGATCACTCAGGATTCAGTGTCAAAGTTGGCCAGTCGTGACTTTGTTGTCAGCTCTAAAATAGGAAGTTAATAAAAAGTGTAATATCTTGAGCAAATGGACGCCTATGAGCTCAGGAGATGACTTTTCGGAATTGGTGAAGTCTAACGGTGAAGCCTAAAGCTTCATTCAATTGTCAACTGGAGTTTCAAATATTTTGTATATTTTAGCATTAAGTGGTGATTTTCTATTTTTGGCGCCTTTGCTATTGCATAATAAATATTTTATTATTATTTATTTTCAAACTTCAAGTCAGTGGCAGTGGAACTAAAAAGGGACCAATAGGAAAGCTTCTATTTCAATCAGGGTTTCGAATTCTTGCAGTTCACCAATTGGTACAAATTTCCTCTTATTTAAACATGGCGCTATCTTCATTCATGTTTCATATCTTCAAGGAGAGTTTGTATTTCTTTAAGAATAAAGGCGCAACTTCAAGGGAAATTCATATTTTGAAACAAAGGCGTATTTCTTCAAGGCGTATCTTCAAGGAAAATTTGTATTTTCAGAGCAAAGGCGAATTTTAGCAAACCAAAGGCAAATTCTTCATCAGCAATCATTGGCGAAGACATCAAAACACTTTCTTTGCAGGTACAAGTTAGAATTATCAGCAGACTTCAGACAAGATGGCGATTTTAGCAGAAGCAGAGCACTAAAAACTTCTTTCTTCTGTCTTAAATTCTTCTATTTCTCGTCTTAAATTCTTTCGCATGTTTGAAGAATTGGCGACTTTTGGCAAAACAAATCATCTGGGTTGATTCAGAATAGCTTCCTCGAGAAAACCCATGTGCCAGAATTTTTCAGGAAAATTTACTCTAGAACATTCGTTCTCGAGTTACTAATTTTCTCAACTAAAAAGTCTTTGCATGATTGAGTCGAGATTGGATTTTCGCATTTCTGACTTTCTGGGTTGTCTTAGAATCTTTTTCTGGACAAAACCCATATCTCAAATTTTTGCCGAAAATAACTCTCCGATAGGCTATTTTTAGCCTTCCAGAAAAGTTCCAGAATATAGCCGTGTTCACAGTCAACAGGCGAGTTTTTCAGAGTATAGTTCACACAAATTGAATTCAAGACCAAATTGGTCTTAATTCATGATTTTGTCAGAAAAGCTGACATCAATTTGTATCAAGTGTATTCAGAAGGTTGACAGCTGCAGAAGAAATAGTGGTCATCATTTCAGTCACGGAGCCGCCAAAGTTATAAGTCAGTGAAATGCTAGTTTGAGTGTGCAAAGATTGCCAAGATTGCTCAAGTTGCTGACATTCAGATGCTGATGCAGTTAACAATCTCGTTGAGGGATTGCTTGCTCAAGATCATGATCAATAGACTTCAGTTCCTACCTCTCAGAATAGACTTTATACACAGGAGTTAACTTGGATTTACCCTTTCAAGTTAACTCATTGTTTCATCACATGCATATCTATTCTGAGATTAGCTTTATTTACTTGGAATTTCATTTAGGGTTTTCGTTAACTGATGATAGTCTTCCAATTAACTCCCTTTCAATAAGGACGTGCATGCTTTGCACAATTGTCCATTTTTAGATTAGATGTTTCGGTTAACTGATGGTAGTTTTCCAGTTAACTGTATAGTTTACTTTATTAGGGCTTAGCAATAAATCTTGCATGCATTGCAAGACTGTAGTTGACTCAAGGTGATTTTAGGGTTCCCTACACCTTTCGATGTCTATAAATAAGAGCTTTTGCTCATTTGTACATAACTTTTGCTTGAGAGAGAAATATATGTTGCGCCTACCTTTCCCTCAATATTGCTCTTTTGGTATTTGTTCATGTGTCTTTACTATTATGATCAATTGTTATGCCACATAGGGTTTCATGCGATTGTAATGGTGAATTCTTTCCATAGTTTAGATAAATTTGTTTTGTGCGTCTTTACTATTATGATCAATTGTTATGCCACATAGGGTTTCATGCAATCGTAATGGTAAATTCTTTCCATAGTTAGATCAAATCTGTTTGGTGCTTAATAAACTTGTTCAGATTGAGATAATAGATGCGCCACCTTGCCTTCAAGTAGAGAATCTGAGCTTGATTATCGTGTGTTGTTGTGAACAATAAACTTGTTCGGATTGAGCTGATAGATGCGCCACCTTGCCTTCAAGTAGAGAATCCGTATTCAGTTTATCGTATGATGTTGTTGCCAATAAACTTGTCTAGATATAGCTGATAGATGCACCACCTTGCCTTCAAGTTGAGAATCTATACTCGTTTATCGTATGATAGTCAAACCTTGCTCCGTTTCCTCATGCTCTGTTTTCTTGAGGAGACTGGATAGAATTTAAGTAATTAAGTTTAGTTGTAGTTAGTAGATTTGCAAAACTAGAAAATACTCAGCTGCAACGTATATAGTTTTCGAGAAAGCCTTGTACCTCTACAGCTGAAATAAAAAGACAGGATATAGTTTAGTTAGTTTCCATTTGCAAGTACTTTTGTCAAGCACAACGAGGGAGCTTCCCCTCCTAATTTGAAGAGCACTCATTGCGTAGTGTGCATAGCTGTCCGTACCAACTCTTACTCCAGAGGTGCTAGTTGTTACGCCAACAGAACACATATGGAGTCTTCGCGGTAACATAAAAGATCTCTGTGTGAAATCTTAGTGATAGACAAGAGTCTTGCCAACTACTATTTAGTGCTTAGTATGTCTGGGGGTTTTGGAGTAACGTCTCAGTGAAGGATGATAGCCTTTCCGACTATTGAATTCTTCAGAGTAACTGTTTAAACATTGATGTAACCTCCCGGCGATAGTGATAAGTATCGCCGACTCTTGGATGCTTCGGTATAACATGAAGAGCTCGGTGGAAGGTCTCAGAAAAGAGCGATAGTCTTCCTGAAAGGAAAAGTGAAGTCGGTGAAACTTTAGGAGACTCGATGTAACCTCTTGGAAAGCGGTAAGTCTTGCCGATAGCAATGTTGAAGTCGATGCAAGGGTTGTAAGCTCGGTGGAACCTCTTGCCGATGGAAAACTCTTGGCGATATTGGATTCTAAGCTGTGTGTGGCATCGGGGAGACACGGTCATTGTCTCACCGACATGCCAACACAGATTGAAGCTTTTTTTGACCTAGTGAAGACTTCCTATGTGGCGTCACGTGGACCAATCAGAGAAGCCGAATGGAAACCGTTGGAAGATAGTTCGTTGTGGTAGTTCTGAGAGGAAGTTCGACAAATAGGGAATGACATGAATATAGTTTGAAGTTGCAGATGCTCGTGGGTTTGGCTGGTTCGAAGAACAGTTGTGTGAACAATTCGAATTGTATTAGAGTGTTTTCTATTCTGTGAAGACTATAACTTGAAGGTTCATGTACAAGATTGATCATTGTGAAAGCTAATGTAATCTGGCATCAGAAAGATAAGTCAGAACTCTGTATGTAATTGTTTTTTACTGTAATACAAAGTGACTTCTCTTGGTGTGGTGGGTTTTTCTCTCGTAAGGGTTTTCCCACATATATCTGGTGTCCATATGTGTGTGTCAAATACTCTGTTTTTGTTATCTCTTTCATGTGCATCTTAATTTGACTGTAATTGTAATTTTAAAAGGTATCTCTACATTCTTCCCTGTGGTTTTGACGTTAGGAGAATTGTTTCCGCATCTAATTTTCCTTACAAAGATTTCAAATGGACCAGCCAAGCGAGGGTATCATTTAACAAGATGAAAGATGCAATATCTATTTTTCCCGTGCTAGTCAATCCCAACTTCTCTAAGGAGTTTGTCATGTATGTTTATGGAAGTGAACATAGCTTGGAAATTATGTTAACTGGAAAAGAGGATGAAGGAAAAGGTGAGCACCCCATTGTGTTCTACTTAAGAACTCTTTGAGGATATGAAACTAAGTATAACATCATTGATAAACATGCCTTCACCATTATCAAGGTTCTTAAGAAGTTTAGGCACCTAATGTCAGAAAATAAGATAACAGTATACATGGGCATCCTAGTGTCAAGGAATATATCATGGAAGGAGAAAGAATAGACAAAAGGGCCAATTGGATCACTAATATCCTTAAATATTATATTGAAGTCAAATCAACCAAGGTAATCTGAGGAAGGTGACTTTGTGAATACCTGGAACAAAACACAAATATCTCAACAGATGAGAAGGATACACCAGAGATAGTTTTTGTGAGTTAGTATGAGACCAATAGGTCTTGGGTTGCCAATAGGACCCACTTCATGGAGACTATCTGATATTCAGATAATATCCCCATGCACAAAAGGAGATTCTATAGATTGGAGGTACCCATCTATACACTTGTTCAAGGGGTCCTATTCAAAAGAAATTTTGATGATGTCCTCAAATGGGTCGATGATCATCAAGCCACCAAAATCATATAGGATATGCATTTCAACACGTCGAGCGACCACTTTTCGACATTAGATACTATTGGACAACCTTATTCTTGGATTATTTTCAAGCAGTTAAAAAGTGCCAAAAATGCTAATTCTTTATAGGAAGATAGAAGAATTCATCCATACTACTGAACCTTATAGTGACTGATGAGCCTTTTGTGTAATAGGGAATGGATTTCATTGGGATGATCAATCCTATGTCTAGTGTAGGTCATAAACGAATACTCATGGCCATAGATTACTTTGCAAGGTGGACAAAAGTTGCTCCTTTGAAATAATGAGCAAAAACCTCCTTAGGTTAATTAACATAATGGGCTTTGATCAATAGAGAGATTGGTACAAGAATCTATAGACAACACTATGGGTTGATTGAGTCACTCCCAAGAAAATCTTAAAGACATCCCCATGTTAATTGGTCTATGGAAAAGGAGCAATGATTCTCATTTCAATAAAAATCCTCACTTTACAATTATCAAAAGCTCTCGAGATAGAAGAAAATAGAGTTATGGAAGTCAGGTTAGTAGAATTGCTCAACCTCTAGGAAGAAAGAGAGTGGGATAGTAATACTATGGTTGACCACTAGTAGGTGGTGAAAAGGTGGTTTGACAGGAGTTACGAGGCTAGGTCAGCATGCAAAATTTTATTCATCATGGAGAGGACCTTTTCGTATTATTGATAATCACCAAGGCAACACATTTGAATTGGTAGATGAAGAAGGAAATGCCTTAGAGATTCTGGTTAATGGAATCCATTTGAAGCACTGTGACTAATTTATTTTCTTCCTTGTACATAGTTAGATAGTTTCCCTCTCTTTCTGCTATTTATTTTTGCTAATAAGTGTCACTGGCATGCTCTATTGTCATCCTTTTGGCTGATGTCAAGTGTCCATGGCGTGGCTCCCCTATTTTTGAAATCCTCCATGAAAGATAGTTATTTTCCCCCACTCTTACTATAATTAATGCTCATATTTCCCTTATTGCACAACTTCCCATAAAAATCTTGCCAAACCTCCCAAGAGTGTCTCCTCAATTGTGTGTTGTCCTTTTCATTAAATGAGCAACAAATCTAAAAAGTTGTCTAAATGATTACATTAAAAAGTGGTAATCAATAAATGCTCAACTCTCCACTCAATGAAATTTTTTAACATTCTAAAAGTTTCGTGAGTTTCAAGTTGAGTGGAGAATCCTTTAGTAGATCAAGGAAGCATATTTTGAAAAAGGAGAAAATATGGATCCTTTTGGGTCCTCATCCAGGTGCAAGCATTCAAAGAAAAGAAAATATTGCGAAGCAGTAGTCTATGGGGATCTTCCTCTTGAATTCATTGGAAGCAAGTCATACGCTTTTGTGACCATGTAGCCAAATCCATCCATACCATTTGTAAAAAATGTTTCAAAGGGACCTTGCAAGGATAGTGTATTGATCTATGATGGTGCAGACAAGATTTTTGATCCCAAATTATCTATAAATCCAAAAGGGTTGAGAGAGGCTTCTCACTCCCACATGCTTGTGAAGGCTTGTAAGAAATATTTTGAGTCTTTTGGCTTAAAGAAATGGAGCTCTACCCTGGCACAATACATGGTACCCCTTGTATACCCATTCCTAAAGCTTATTTATTTTTGTGAACAGAGATATGACATAGAGGAAGGAATTATCAAGGGTGACTAATTGAGCATGGTGATTAGCACTACAAAGATTAGGGAAATACTCTTCCTTTCCCATAACCCCATAGAAAAAATTTGTAATGAATAAAAATTATGGAAAGTATGAAACACTCATGAGTGGAAAATGGAGTTCTTGAATGCAGCTCTCTGTACCAACTGCATAGAGGTGCCACCCCTTCCTATTGTTCTCTCGAGCTTTATGACACAAGATATGCAGGACACCTTGTCCATGTTGGCATTCATTTTTGGGCTAGATTCTGATATCCAAGTCCACAACTTCCAATTAGGTGCCAATTTCTACCTGAAGATGGTACCTAGAGATAAAGCTTATATGATGTAATTTTTTGATGCCATTGTTGACTCTATCATTACCAGTTAAAAAAAAGTCAATGCAGAATACCTTCAAGCATTCTTCTTTTCTCCTGCATATGATTCTTTATTAGAAAATTGAATTCTTTTCTCCCTTTTTCACCATTAATTCCTCCAAGACAAATGTATTTCCCAACAAAGTGATCTCCATATCTGCATGGACCTACATCTTATCAGTTACGTTGGATTACTATGAATCCTTAGAATAATTCATGTGCCTGGTATTAATTGACCTCATCCTAGAACCCATCACCAACTAAATAAAAAAATACCAGCAGGAATGGCTCAAAAGCTCCAAGACTAAGTGTGACTAGTTATTTGGAACCAATTATACATTCATCAAGGTCTATAGCTTCATATATGAGCCATTATGGCTCCTGTGTACACTCATGGACATGATCTTGGACCTAGAGTTGGCTCACCAACTTGACATAGTAGACTCAACATATGGCGTGAGTTGTAGGAAGAGGGCCATGTATGATTTCCCCTTTTCAAGAGGAGGAATTACAGTTAATAAAAGAGGATAGGGGCCTCTAGTTATGTTCAAGCTAGAGGAGCTTGACCTAGATCAAGAAAAAAATCAATGGAGCTATGACCTAGACTATTACATAGCCACTCTGAAGATTGGAAGCCCTTTCATCCATGAACCGCGACATTGCTTTGAGGAGAATAAGTTGCCACAAGACAAAGACCAACAAAATTTTATTGATTTATCAACATTCTTCTTAGATTCCCACCAACCATGGGAGTCCTTCTACAAGCCAGTGTCGAGTTTTGACCCTGCAAAGACGATGCTTAAAATTTTTATGTCAAAACTTTAGGCCCAAGGCTAGACTAGTAGAAAAATGCAGGCCTTTTGGAAATACAAGTAGGAAATCGGCCAAACAAAGGCTAGGGTTGACACAATTGACACTGATGAGCAATTTGAGGGGATTTGGAATGAGTATCACATCGAGGACACCCAAGCTAAAGAAGAGGATTCAATCAAAGAAGAAGAAGAGACCCCCTCAAATAGAGAGGAGGAAAATTACAAGATTTGAAGGCCTCATATGTCACCCCCTCCCCAAAAACAATAGCAAGTTACTCAAGAGTGACTGAAAGTTGGCACCATCTAGCCTGATGTCGAAGTGCAACTCCCTAGCTCTCCCTCTGAACCACAACTAAAAAAGAGAAAAACAATTGAGAAGGGAGAAGAAGATGGAGTGAGAAAGAAAACTAAAGATATAACACCCATAGTTTCACACTATTCATGGTGTAGATGAGGCCTTGAAGTAGAAATATACATTAGGGGTAGCCATTATCAATAAAATGGCCTATGAACACAATGGTTTGGGCTCACAAGGACAAGGCATTTGGATGCTACCCCAAGTGACCTATAGAAAGTACAATGTCAAGTCAGGCCTAGGAGATGATGGAGTGCTAGGGTATTCAAAAGAAAGAGAAGCAATCTAATTTGTGACAAATTCGGAACCTCTAATTCAGACACCACCATCCATGATTTCAATGCAGCTACCTCCCATTGTTACATAGATGCCCCTGATTATCAGACATTAGATACATCTCTCTCCCTCTTCTCTCTCTCCTACATCTTCTTTCTACATTCCTTTAGTGATTTATGTCATTTTTGTTGATGGGTGTTTTTGCACACTCTCTCAACACAGGTAATGCATAGTTGCACTACCTCTCTTGAAAGGAAACTTTCAACAAGTTGCTAAAAATCGCCCCAAGGTCTCTCGAGTGTCAGGTCATGACTTGCATGGAATTTCTTAGTTGATTTTTGTTGTGATCTTGTTGGTATTCACAGGGAAGACTTACGTAGCTAGATGCAAAGTGGATCTTGTGAGTTGAAGTTTCTTGGAATAGGAATTGACATGCACTTTGTTGCAGGTTCAAACAACAATCTAAAACTCCAATGTTTTCTTAATTTTTTGCTTTACAATGTGCAATCAACCTTAGCATAGGTTATTTCTAAAAAAAATGAAAAAGGGAAAGGAAGAGGAGAGGTTCCTCAATCTGAAACTAACTATGAATAGTGATCATGGAGGTTCTACTATGGACAACTTCCTTCAAACATAATTTCACTTAACCAGAAAATTCACAGTCTTATGAAAATTGTGCTATCTAAGGCCTATGGATGTTTTACCATTCATCCACCATATACATGCATGAACAAAGATAAAATTTTAAAGCAGCTTTGAGTTTAATTCCAAACTAACTTTACACAGCCATCTACCAGCAGCAAACAACAAAAAGTATGGACTAGGAAGGCATCTACACAACAGAAATTTTCATAACCACATAAAAGAATTACCAAATCTATTGAAGCAATCTAAAACCATCTAAAAATAGCAAAGAAAATCTAACCAAAACATCTAACTATGGGATATGAATCATGAAACATGTAGAGAAACTCAGAAATGCACCAAAGTCAATGTATTTCTATTAAAATTTCTGCAACATGTCATTACAACTCAACTCCCTTTGAAAATGAGAGGATACCCCCTATTTATAGTGTCCAAAAAGTAGAATGAAAGGCCAAGATTAATTTACATTGTGTGTCCAAGATTCACTACAAACTAGGGTTCTACCTTCCCCCCAATATATTACATTTTAAAATACAAATTTGTCCTTATCCCTATTTTGTCTTTTGTGACAACACTGTAGCATTTTGTCTTCTAGCTGATTTCCCTTTTACTGTAGCTACTCTGTCAAGAATTCTTCACCAATGATAGGATTGCGCTCTTGCTTCTTCAAAGCAGAATATTCTATGAACTTCAAAATTAGCAGCTAGAGCTTATCAATTCCAATTATTTTGAATCATGGCACTTGATAACTCCATTCTTGGGATTGTTAGTGAGCTTTTCCCAGTCTTCATCATACTCGACAGTGTAGTCTTGGAACAGCTCTGATTGAGCAAAGGCTCAGGTAGAAAAATCTCATGAAATCAATGGTAATTTCATCTGACATCCCACCCTCAATATTTTTTTGGAAGTGGGGCTTTATCTTCTCCAGGTCCATCTATACGACAGGCATATCATATCCTATCATTAGTTTCAAGTACCGGAAGCAATCAGCTCTTATTTCTTTAGCCCACTCGATGTCTGGATCAACCTTATCAAGCATTTTCTCCAACCTCTCCTTCTGATTCTCAAAATCATGCTTCCATACATTCACCAGCCAATGGTCATCCTTCTTAAACGAAAGCTCTTTCTCCCAAGTCGTGCTTGGCAGCTTGAGAATTGCCTCAATCTTCAGGTAAGTGGAGTCGTATCTCCTTGGGAAGTCAGTGCAAAGTTTCCTCATACCCTCAAGAGACTGTTGTAAATCCAAGAACTTGTTTGTTGTCCTAACAGCACAACTAATGCCCATGTTCCCTACGTACAAGTCCTATCGGAACCAACTCTCTGTGGTCTTATCCTAGTTCTTCCTCTTTTCGAGCTTGTCTATTTTCTCCTTTGACAACAACTGTGGTGAGGATGAAGATGTAGTAGGCATTTCCTCTATTGAAGACCATTGCTGGATATAAGTTGACAGATCAACCACTTGTGCTTTAATCTCTTCCTTTGAAATCTTGTCTTCTATCAAATGCACTACCGTGGCAACAGACTCTTGGAGGTGGTCCACTTTCTTCTCTCTGGTAGTTGTCCCTAAATCAGTAGTGGAAACATTATAGATTACCCACTCTTTTCCCACCACTGGCGTTGCTACCTTCACAGTTTGAGATCCAGAAGAATCCATCGTCATCTTGGATTTGATTTTAGGCTTCTTCTCTTTCCTTGTAGTGATTTGTGCTTAGGCTAGGCTAGCCTCCAGTCTTTCTTTTGGATCACTTGAGGTGGGAGCCTTCTTCTCAAGCTGATTTTCCATCCATTCAGGTATTTGAGTCTTTCCTTTATGTGATTCACCATCACCTCTTTCTTCATCCCTTATGACTTCAATTTTCTTATCTTTAGAAGCTTCCTTCTCCACTCTAGTGTCTTCTCCCTCCTCTTCATCGAAGTCTTGGGTGAATGTTAGGCACTTGATTGGGGACTTGGTGGGCAGGTGTTCTTTGGGACTTTCTTCCCTCTTAGCCTCCTCTTCTTTCTCTTCATGATTTTCTTCATCAAGTTCATCTTCATTCCCGTCCTCCTCGGGCAGCTCTATTTCAGGGTTCTTATCAGCTTGGATCTCCTTTTCAGGTTGATCTTCTATATTCTCCTCTTCCTTACGTGGTGGTGACATATCTTCATGCTCTTCCTTTTCTTTCTCTCCTTTCCCTCTTGAAGGAGCTACTTCTTCATGATGCGTAAGGTCCTCATTGTGCTGCCCACCTGTTAGAAGTTCAAGGTTTTCTTCCATCTTGTCATCTTCTTGTCTCCTTTCTCTGGAAGATGGTCTTTATATTTCTTCCCCAAAATCCTTTAATTTTTGGGCCAGCTCCTCCTCAAGGTCAAGATCAAAAGCTTGCACAATTAATTTGTTGTTGGCATCCTCTTCTTCATCTCCACTTTCAGAAGATCATGTTTCTTCTTCTTCACAAACCACTTTGTCAATTTCCAAGTGTTGGTAGTTCATGGTATTCATCTGCTTCCTCCTCCAGTGCTCTTGTTGCTTCCCTCTCTTGTTGTTCCAGCTCCTCATAGATTTGGATTGTGGCTTTCATTGCTGGCAGTTCAGTTGGAGGCTTTAAGACAGGAACACTGGAAATAACTTGCACTAAGGCATCTTGGATGGTGGGATTCATCAATACTTGGGAAATCTCATAGGGAACATTATGCATATGCTGTGAGAATTCCTCTGGTAGTGTAAGCATTGGTATTGGTATTGTTGTTGCTGCCAGCTAAAGTGATGTGGTGGGAGACATAGAGGCAGAGGACAGTGGAGAAGTCATGGAAAAATAAGAATCAACCACCACAAATGGCCCAGTTAGTGAAGAAGAAGCCTAATGGATGGAGATGTGGTGACCAAGGCTTGAGAAACGGGTGAAAGGGCAGTAGCACCAGGGTCAGCTGGTGGGGATTTTGGTTGATCTATCTCCATTTTTTCTCCTTGGTGAAGGAGATCCTCTTAAATAGTAGGTAGCCCAGTAATGCTTCTTGACCTTTTGTGTTTCTTTGAGGACTCACCCTTCGAAGCTTTCCTTGCATGTACTTTTGGATTTGGTTGCTGCTCCTCAACCTCTTTTGTTTTCCTGGAGCCAGTGAGTGGAGGAGATTTGGATGTTTCTCCTATTGAGGCTATAGCAGCTCCATCATCTATTGCACTGGGCTCACTTTTGAGTTTCCCATAGGTTAGGATGACTCCTTGTTGCTTCAGTTGGGCTACCTATCCATTAACCCATTCTTTGGTACTAGCCTCAATTGGTTCAACTATGATATCGAGGTCATCAACCTCTTGCTCGTCCCAATCTATTAAAGGCAGTGGCAAGTTATCGACTTCATTGTACTTAGGATCCATGATTGTGCTTTCATCTTCCTCAACTTGATCAGGTACAAGGAGCAGGTTTACCCTTTTTACGAAGTAGGAAGTCATTCACATATAATGTCTCATGCACACCTCCTTATCATCTTGGAAATTTTCCTAGAAATCCTCAACATGATGCAGATGGGCGTAGTCAGGTCCAAGTGCTTTCTGAAAGTGTGGAATGAGATAAAAAAATTAAGTATGCATCTACACTTCTAAATAAGACATTGCATCAAAGATTCAAAAGATTTAAGCTAATTTAAACTAAGAATCTTTAGAAATTTGTCCTATTGCTCTCTAACTCTAAAGATCTCTCTAATCTACTTTGCTCTCAGATTTAAGTAAGCTAATAGATTGTTGAAATGACACTTAGAGAATGAGAATTCAAACTATTTCTATTCCTATATGATTTAATAATGAAAAACTACTGTAATGGCAGCCATGACTGTGAATGCTAAATGCTTGATGAATGCTTGATGGTTGATCCCAATTGCTGATTTCTTGAATGCTTGATTGCCTAGAATACCTGTAGAGTAAGATTGCACAAATTAGGATCCCTTTCCTGTAGCCAAAAACTTGTATTTATAGATTTCACGACACACATTTGTGAAGGGGCACAGGATAAAAGGCTGGAATTTCCTCTGAGGAATTTGTGTGGTGAGAGATGGAGATTCTTGAGATTTCCATGGAGATTGTCCCTCCCCATAAAAACATCAAGCCAGAGGATAGGAGGAGAGAAGAAAAAGGCTTTCCTGTGACAGCCTTTCACAGCCATTCCCATGAATGCATGGGAGTTGGTTGTTGAAATATTTAATAAAACTGAATAGTTCAATTTTATTGTTAAGATTTGATGAGGTGGAGGATTTGAGAATATTTTAAATATTTTATTTAATTTATTCAAAATATGAGAGAAATGAGATATTAATTTAAACAAATAAACTATAGTAGCTTATTTATTAAATTAAATGTGGAATGATTAATTAATTTAAACAAAGTATGTAATCTTCATTTAATTAATTAAAGTAGAATAATGTATTTAAAATAGAAATGGGAGAAATTGATGATAATAATAATCAAATAAGACAAAGTATTTAATTTTGCTTATTTAATTAAAATTAGAATAATAGAAGAAATTAGAAGAAATAAATATGAACTATATAAATAAATATTTTTTATTTATTTAATAGTAGAGAAATAATAGATTAATTAATCAAATAAATGTATTTAATTAATTAGACCATTTTTAGGTGTATACATTTTGCCCCTCTTTGAAGTGATGTGTTTACGCATTGCTTCAAAGAATGATTTTGCCTCAGCTGCCAGTATTGACGAAAAGTTTAAAATATGCCCCTGATTTGCCCCAGATGTTGAATTTTGAAATTTTATGAGGAATTTGATGATTTCAGAATGATTTGATGAAGAAACGATGAAGAAACAATTTATCTCCTGATAAAACTGTCCAAAACTGCCCCTGCGATAGATAAGAATTAATTTCTCAGAAAGAAAAATAAATAAATCCCATGAAAATCCCACAAAAAGAACCTATAAAAGCTCAAAAGGTCATTTTCAAAAGTCATTTGTGCATTTGACTTAGAAAAAATTGTGATAGAGACCCTTAGAGCGCTAGGAGCAGCAGGATGTCAATCCCCTACCACACTCACTGACTCGAGCGTGTGTGACGTCACCAGCGTCCGGCCGATTATGGACCTTTGGTACATACCCCAAAACCTCCTCGTAATTCGTGCATGTGATTTTTATTTCATTTTTTTGCCTTTTTTTTTTTTGAGCATCATCATGACGCCTGTTTGCCAGGTTTTCATCAAGACAACTACCAACCGTGCACTAGGTATCCTCAAGTATAGAATCGCCTGAGATGAATGTTGTTCATAGGCTCCTCCAACATATCTCCTTCTGGTGTAGACAGCCGGTATGCTCCCAATCCATAGACTGATATAATGACATAAGGCCCTATCCAGTTAGGTTCAAACTTTCCTTTCTTTTCTCTATCTGCTTGATTTCTAGGGTTTTCCCGTAGGACCAAATCTTCGATTTGGAAGACTCTAGACTTAACCCTGTGATTATAGTTCCTAGACATTCTTTGTTGATAGGCTGTCAAATGATTGACAGCTTGTTGTTGACGTTCATCAAGTAGTTCTAATTCTTGAAGTCTAGAGATCCTGTAATCCTCATCTGAAATGAGTCCCTTTAGTGAAACTCGAAGGGATGGAATTTCTACCTCGATAGGTAATATTGCCTCTGATCCATAGACAAGAGCATATGGTGTAGCTCCTATTGGTGTCCTGATGCTAGTCCTGTAAGCCCAAAGAGCAGGGTTTAGCTGAACGTGCCAATCACGCCCTACCTCATTTACAGTCTTCTTGAGAATCTTTAGGATTGTTTTGTTTGAAGCTTCTGCCTGTCCATTACCTTGAGGGTAATAAGGGGTTGAAAAGCGATGTTGGATGTGGAACTTTTCACACAGCTCTTGGACATCTCGGTTCTTGAAAGGCCTGCCATTATCTATGATGATCGACTGGGGTATCCCATATCTACAAATGAGATAATTAAGTATGAAGGATGATATCTGCTTCCCAGTGATTGTGGTTAAGGGGATTGCCTCCACCCATTTTGTAAAATATTTTGTTACTGTGATAATGAACTTATGTCCATTAGATGAAGATGGGTTATTTTCCCTACCAAGTCCAATCCCCACTGACAGAAAGGCCATGTAGATGCGAATGGATAGAGCTCCTGTGCTGGTGCATGTATAAGATTGCCATGAATCTGACATTTTTGACATCTCTTAACAAACTGATAAGATTCTTGCTCCATGTGCGGCCAATAATATCCCAAATGAAGGAGTTTCTTGGCTAAAGATAATCCGCTTGAATGTGTGCCACAAATTCCTTCATGGACCTCCTGTAAAGCAGAAGCAGATTCGTTATGTTCTAAACAACGTAAAAGAGTACCATCTAGGCCTCGACGGTAAAGGGTGTTAGCAATAATGGTATGTTTGGCGGATTGGCGTATGAAGTTGCGCTTTTGGTTGCGAGAAAGATCTGGCGGTAGGATATTATCCTTTAGGTAAGTATAAATGTCTCCATAAATGGAAGATTGGGCACTATCCAAAAGGCTTATGGTTTGTGATTTGGGGTTTGCGTATGCAGGATTTGATACTTGTTCCACAATAAATCGATAATGATCTTGCATTTGTAAAAGAGATGTTATTGTGGCCATGGCATCTATTACTTTATTCTCTGATCTTGGTATCTGCTCAAATTTGATATATATGAAGTATTTCCTTAGATCATCTACCAGTCTCTTGTATAAAATCAGTGTGTTATCCTTAGTTTGGTAATCATTGTTGACTTGATAGATGATTAACTGAGAGTCTCCATACACTTATAGCTCTGTGATTCTCCAGTCAATAGCTACTTTAATTCCAATGAGTAAAGCTTCATATTCTGCCACATTGTTAGTGCAAGGGAAGGTAAGCCTGTAAGATCATGGAATTGTGTTCCCAAGAGGTGTGACAAATAAAATTCCTACCCCTGATCCATGTTGTGTGTAGGATCCATCAAAGTAGAGTTGCCATGGTTGTGTTGTAACATTGAGGATATCCGCATCAGGAAATTCCATGGTCATAGGATGACTGTCTAACAATGGAGCTACTGCTAATTGGTCAGCAATGACTTGTCCTTTGATAGCTCGTCTTTCAACATACTGAATGTCAAACTCACTGAGGAGCATGACCCACTTTTCCAACCTTCCTGTTAAAGTTGCTTTGCTGAGTAAATACTTGAGGGGATCAATTTTTGCAACGAGCTTGACAGTGTGAGTGAGCATATAGTGTCGCAATTGTTGTGTTGCAAATACTACTGCTAAGCATGATTTTTCGATGAAGGTGTAGTTTACTTCATGTCCATTGAGTGTCCTGCTGATATAGTATATTGCCTGTTCCTTTCCTTCTCTATCCTCTTGTGCCAGCAAGGCTCCTAAAGAGATATCTATTGTTGCGATATATAGCAACAATGGCTTGTCTTCAATGGGTGGCACCAAGATTGGTGGTGTCATTAAATAATGCTTGATTTTATTGAAAGTACTCTCACACTGTTCATCCCATTTAAAAGATACATTTTTATGCAAAAGATGGTTGAATGGATGACACCGATCTACTAGTTGAGAGATGAATCTTCTGATGGACTGTAGTTGGCCTTGTAGAGATCTCAATGTGCTGATATTCTTAGGAGGTGGCATTTCCATAATGGCTTTAACTTTTGCTAGATCTACTTCAATTCCCTTTGTAGAAACTATGTATCCAAGGAGTTTTGCTGATGTTACTCCAAAGAGACATTTCTTGGGATTTAATTTGACTTTAAATTTCTCCAACCTGTCAAATATTTTGCCAAGTATCTCTAGATGTCCTTATCTAGTGTAATATTTTGCTAAGATGTCGTCCACATAGTCCTCCATGAAGGTGTGCATCATGTCATGGAAGATTGTTGTCATAGCTCGCTGGTATGTAGCTCCTGCATTCTTTAACCCAAAAGGCATGACGTTCCAGCAAAAGGTGCCCCATGGACATGTAAATATTGTCTTTTCTTGGTCCTCAGGAGCTATTTTGATCTGATTGTATCCTGAAAATCCATCCATGAGTGATAGCATTTGATGGCCAACTATTAAATCTACAATCATGTCTATGTTTGGCAAAGGAAAATCATCCTTTGGACATGCTCTATTTAAATCCCAGAAATCCGTACATATTCTAATGGTGTGATCTGGTTTTGAAATAGATACAATGTTGGATATCCATTCAGCATAATCAATAGATCTGATAAATCCAGCATCTAGTAGTTTCTTCAAATCATCTTTGACCAATAATGCAACATGTGGATGCATCTTTCTCAATTTCTATTTTACTGGTTTAGTGCCAGCTGGTAAAGATAAGTGATGCATAATAAGATCTGTGTCTAAGCTTGGCATGTCAGAGTATGACCAAGCAAAATTGATGCATCGTCCTTCAAAGAATTTGATAAAATTTGGCTTTTCTGTATCTGTCATGGATGCTGCCAGGTGTAGTATTCTTACTTTCTCTGCTGTGCCAATATCAATAGTTTATGTGGGTTCCACCAACACTGATGATCTTTCATGGTAATGTTGTGGGAGGATGTCAAGCCTTCCATCCGTTGGCGCCTCAATGAGGTTTTCACCATTGGATGCGTTCTTTTTTTTTACTATTTTAGGATCTAATACTGCCATAGAATGGTTTTCACCATTAGATCCATTATTTATTTTTATACTTTTGCAACTGGAAGGCTTGGCACCCTCCTGCCTAAAAGCGTCATTAAAAGAAGCATTGGTAGAACAAGTATCGGATTCCGCATAGCAAAGGTAGTTAATGATAGCGGAGTCATTGTCAAAAACAAGGAGATTGATGAGGTGTTGGGGTTCCCACTTGATAAGCTCGGGATGCAGTAAAGGCAATGAATCATTAGATGGGTTGAGGTCAGCTTTTGTGAAAGCTCAGACGGAAATGTCATCAAAGTTGTCAGTGGTTATGTCGAGGCCTACGAAGGTATTTTCTTCTACATCATCTATCTCATTCGATGTCTGTTTGTCTTCACTTGAGTCATCAAAATTTTGTGATTCAAAGACGATAGGATTAAAACTCGAGCTTTGACCCTCCTCACATTCGGGTGTATACTTTTGGATAACATCAATCTGAATATCTTCATAGGAAACATCTGATAAGTTGTCCCACTCATATTCATTTGAATCTGTTTCGGAGTTATCTCTCATTTGAAGAATACGCTCTACAGTTCTATTGGTGAGTTTTGATCTTGCTTCTTCTGTGTATCCTAGTCCAGTTCTGCCATTTTGCTGAAGTGTTAAAGGTTGGGTTGGTGTTGTTGTGCCTTGTTCCCTTGATTCAAGAGAGCCCTGTCCTTCTGTATATCCTAGCCCATTTGTGTTATTATGCTGAACTGTGAGAACTTGGATTGGTTCTGTTACACTTTGTTCCCCTCGTTCAAGAGGTCCTTGTCCTGCTGTATATCCTAGTCCAGTTTTATCCTTATGTTGGAGCGTGAGTGGCTGGATTGGTTTTGTTATGCCTTGTTTCCTTAACCCAAGAGGTCCCTGTCCGGAATACCCCATCTTCTCCAGAATAGTTTTTCCCTTTCCATATTGATTTGTCTTTATGATAACATTCGTGGAAGTGGAAGCCTCCTCATCTTTATAAAGACAATTGAGTATAGCCTTATCCTCTGATTCTTCATCTAAGTTTCTGGCCTTCAACAATCTACCATCTAATGTCGTTGTAGATTGTGCTGATTCTTTTGTGGTTGTAGATGGTTGTCCATACATTTTTAAGGAGGGTAACATCTGTGATAGATGGAAAGAGTGTCCGACACCATATTCACCAATTCCTTTGTGACTTAACTGTACTTTGTTGGTGAATTGGTGTGAGAGTGAAGCCAATTGTTCTTCAACATTTGAAGGACTAGATTGTGCCACCTTGATCTCTTGTGATTTTTGTTTTTTTGGAAGCCACTTTGATATGAAGGTTTGTTGTTTCTCACCATTAGATGAATCTGATGTGCTAGCTTCTCTGTTGTGAGGTATTATTGTATCCTAAGATGTTTTCAATGCATTGCAAGCTTGGGTGATATTATAGTCTGCTGTGATTGTTACCTCCTATCCATTGACGAGAAATTTTAGACATTGATGATAGGTGGAAGGTACTGCTTGCATATCATGAATCCAAGGACGTCCCAACAGTATGTTGTATGTCAGTTCCCTATCTAAAACTTGAGAAACCACATTTTTGACAATAGGTCCCACTTCAATGGATAATATGATCAATCCTTTAGAGGATCTTTCCTCCTCATCATATGCTTTGATTGTGATTTTTCTTCTTGTATCAATGGCTTCATCTGAGTATCCCAGTGCATGAATCAGCTTTAAGGTACAAATATTTAAACCAGCCCCTCCATCTATTAGGACACGCTTTACATGGTGTTTATGGATGAGGACTTTAATGTGAAGGGCAAAATTATGTGGATGGGTGAGTGATACATCGTCATGTTCAGAAAATGAAAGGCAATGAGGTGTAGATAGATGTCCCACCATAGCTTGAAATTGACATACATCCAAATTGTTAGGTACCGTGGTTGATACAAGAGCTTGCTCAAGAACTTCTTTGTGTGATGGGGAGATCTTTAGAAGTTCTAAGATAGATATTTGTGCCGGTATTTTCTATAATTGATCGATGAGATTATATTGATTGGAGGGAGGATCCACAGATTGGGATGATGATGATGCTCCTTTCAATATAACTTTGGATTGTGCCCTTGTTGTGGCATTAACTGGTTAGTACTCTTGTTTCCCTTTGAGTGTGATTACATTAATTTGGTTTTCAGATTTGTCCATATGTTGTACCAAATTAGTAGGTGTAATGTCATTGTTGTGATTGATTTGATTGCATAACTCCTTATCCTCCTCGACAGCAGAAAAACAAAGGATCGTTGTGTTATAAACATAACCGACATTCTTACCTTTACCGTTTGCGGAAGACTTCTCCCTTCTGATAATTGGGTAGAGGATTTTTGAATGTTGTATGATCTTTGTTTTTTTGGTGCCGCTCTACAAATACTTTCTTTTGATCTATAAGGTCTTGCACCGCATGTTTTAACTACCAACAATTTTCAGTCATGTGGCCTTTATTTTGATGGTATTTACAGTAATGTGAATCATTCCACCATGTTGGTTTGACTTGAGAGTCCCAATTCCTAGCTTCTTGTACTTGAATGAGTTTTTCATCTAAATTTTCTTTGAGGACTGATTCCAATGATTGCCCTAATGGCGTGAATTTTCGTTTATTGGATGGTCATTGGAATGATTGGGTTTTTGCTTCTCCATTGTTTTGATTAATTCCTTGATCACTACTTTGTTTGACATTAGAATCATTTTTTTGTTTGTTTGTAGTGGTTGGCGTCAAGGTGAATACTAGTTTGGATGTGTGTGTATCGATTATGGTATCAGTATTCTTATTCTTTTGCCAAAATCTTGGCTTTTCATTGTTGTTGTTAGAGGAATTGCTATTGTTTGAACCTTCAATGAAGTGTTTGCTTGTTCCTCTTTTGACTAGAGCCTCTTCGATTTTGAGCCCCTTTTCGATAACTTGTTCAAATGTAGATGGACATTGCAAGTCCAATCTATAATTCATTTCATCCACTAGGTTATCAATGAAAATCTCTATCTTCTCCTCTTCAGGAATAAATCTAGGGTATTTAGCAAATAGCCTTCTCCATCGTTGGAGAAAGGAAAGAAACTTTTCACCCTTTGCTTGTTTGGTGTTGTAGAGTTCTTTTAGGGTCACCCCATGTTGGATGTTGAATGAGAAGTGTGTTATGAACCTATTGATCAGTTCTTCAAAAGATTGGATCCCAGGTTCCATTTTAGAGAACCACTCCATGCAAGTATTTCCTAAGCTTCTTGGAAACAATCATAGTAAGTAAGAGTCCTCATGTGCGAATTCTATGCTCATGGTTCTAAATTCCTGTACGTGATCAATCGGATCAGTTCTTCCATTTTATTTTTTGTACGTCAGGAATTCACAATATCGTGGAAATGGTATCATGTTAATGCTTTGGTCAAATGGGTAAGGGCAAATATCCTGTAAGGAATATCTTTTTGTTGGCCCTTGTTGGATGTTTTGGAACTGCAGTTGTAATTGTTGGATTTTTCTTGTCAAAGCATCTACTTGATTTGGCTTTTCTATACTAGTTGCCTTAGGTGTGGTCACTTCCTTGAGTTGGTTGACATAAAAGTCTTTAGGAAGCTTAGCACCTTTGTCAGCTAATAACAAAAGATACTTTTCCATATCTTGCTCTAACATCTTTTCCATAAACTTATGGAAATGAGGGTCTTGTTTAACTTTTTCGATTTCTTCTGTAGTTATTTCTTTCTCTTGTGAATTAGTGAGAGGATCCGTGTTGTTGTATCGTCCCCAAGGGTTTTCTTCAGCCATGGCTGCTATTCTTTTGTTTTCTTCTTGTTGTTGTCTTTGATATGTTGATCGTGTGAAAATAGGCATACAAACTTTAAAGTTTTACTCTAGACTTTGATCTTGGATTTTTAATTTGATAAGTGTCGTTTTTAACGAAGTTTTTGATAGAACTACGTTAAAAATCTGATTTAGTTGTGTCTAGATTCGTGATGAAAGGATGATGAAATCCTTGATAGAGAAATTTTGACAGAAGAATCTCAGATTAGTGATGATTAATAAAGACACTTTGCAAGATGTTTCAAGACCTAGGCGTAATAGTAAAGTTTTCTTTTTGTATAATTTTTTTTTTCAAGTGTTTCAGACTATGGAAAAATGTTTTGGACTAATAAAAACCTTGTTTTTGATGTTGGCAATCTGACAGACTGTCTTACTAACTCTCTACTTTTTGACTTTTTGGAGCGCTAAAACAGAGCTCTGAGGCGCTAAAACAGAGCTCTGAGGCGCTAAAGCAGAGCTACAACGTGCTAAAACAGAGATACAACGCGCTAAAACAGAGCTACAAAGTGCTACAACAAAACTCTGAAGTGCTACAAAAAACTATCTTACTCTATGAAATTCACTTGGTCTCATAGCGTATTGTATGGCCGGTTGTGGGATGTATTCTAGACGAATTTGTTGACTGTGATTGTGGTGTTGCCTAAGAGCTCTTCTTTGATAAAATGCTTGTGAATCTAAGGGATCTATAGCATAGTCATCCGTATAACCTCTAGAGAAATCGTGATATCTATGAATAAAGGTCCTATGTTGGAGTAGAACCTTTCTGCTTTGGTATAAAAATCGTTGCTTTCTCAAGAGTTGTTTGTATGTAAGCGTTTTCTTTGGCTTTTTGATTCTTTTGACAAGAGACTTCTTAACAAATTTCATGGATTTCCAATCCCGAATCATGAAAATTTCACAAGTGTTTGAATTGAAGATTTTTTCCTTTGTGATGATCTTATCTGATTTTAATGAAGGAAAACACAGCAAGCAAGAATAGAATAGTTGATTTAAAATCCTAGAATCTAAATAGATAGTGTATGTTCAAGAACCAAACATGGTCCTTCTTGATTTTCACTGTTTTGATAACAAGATAAGACAATTCAAACATAATCACTCCTAGAGATAAAAGGTCATCGTTATATATTCAAACGACCCACAGCTTGGAATTGCATCGACTCACACAGCCATGTCACCCCCTAGAGGGAGCCCGTGTTTTTTTCTTTTCCAGGTGTGTACTCAGAGTGACGAAAGTGGATACCGGATCCCCTGAGCAAACAGTCCTTGGCAATTATATGGTGAGTGCTTGAGGGTAGATTCTTCCCCGCCCCTGCACCGCCGAGTATTACAATGTTTGGGAACTGACTAGCGTGCTTCTATTTCTAGGTTCTTAGATAGGGTTTCCGTTCAGAGTGGCAAATGGATAAACTCCCTCGAGAGACCTCCCAATCTTTAGAACAAAGATTTTGGGGATGGTTATCCTGCACACTTCCGTTGAAAGAGGGTTTTCCCAAATTCACATAAATTTTAAAGTGGGTTGGAATGCCATGGCTTTTGGATGTCCCCACTCAGGTCGTTCCCATAGGGTGAGTAATTTTTCCCACTACGGCAGGCCTGTCTAAAGGTTTTATCAAAGCTTGAAAATATGTAAAGTAAAAGGTGAGTCTGGTATTCTGATGCACCCAGTTAAGGGGAGAGCATAAACCTATCACCAAAGACAAAGCAACAAATTTGTTTAATTTTTAAAACCCAAAAGACAATTTGCTAAACTATATGAAGATATTGCTCCATAGAAAACATGGTGTCCATTTTTAATCCAATAGCAGCAAATGTGAAGTGTCTATCCTAGGATTGATAATTTTTTATCCGTTTCTATCCTAGGATTGATAAATTTTAACCATTTCTATCCTAGGATTGATAAGTTTTAATCAGTTTCTATCCTAGGATTGGTAAATTTTAATCAAAAAGATCAAAAGATGACTTTCTGGCAATGGATGCGTCGGATCCAAAAAATCAATTACATAGTGCAAAATAATTCCACACTTTCATTTTGGCGCCCACCATGGGGCACAGGATAAAAGGTTGGGATTTCCTCTAAGGAATTTGTGTGGTGAGAGATGGAGATTCTTGAGATTTCCATGGAGATTGTTCCTCCCCATAAAAACATCAAGCCAGAGGATAGGAGAAGGAGAGAAGAAAAAGGCTTTCCTGTGACAACCTTTCACAGCCGTTCCTATGAATGCACAGGAGTTGGTTGTTGAAATATTTAATAAAACTGAATAGTTCAATTTTATTGTTAAGATTTGATGAGGTGGAGGATTTGAGAATATTTTAAATATTTTATTTAATTTATTCAAAATATGAGAGAAATGAGATATTAATTTAAACAAATAAACTATAGTAGCTTATTTATTAAATTAAATGTGGGATGATTAATTAATTTAAACAAAGTATGTAATCTTCATTTAATTAATTAAAGTAGAATAATGTATTTAAAATAGAAAATAGGAGAAATTGATGATAATAATAATCAAATTAGACAAAGTATTTAATTTTGCTTATTTAATTAAAATTAGAATAATAGAAGAAATTAGAAGAAATAAATATGAACTATATAAATAAATAATTTTTATTTATTTAATAGTAGAGAAATAACAGATTAATTAATCAAATAAATGTATTTAATTAATTAAACCATTTTTAGGTGTATACACTTTCCTTATATGCCCATAGGGGTCCATTCGTGAATGGGCGGTATGAAGCTGGAAATGATACTCAACCAACTCCTTTGAATTTCCAGCACGTTGAGAGGTTTTCAACTTGTACATCCCTTGGCCAAAAGAAAGGGGATAAGGGATCCCCGCCAAATGCTTGTTGCTGAGAAGGGTGTGTACATGTCACAGCTGCCAAAAGAGCTCTAACAATACAATTTGGTCATTAGGATACCAGGTTAGCTTGTTCAGCCTTTTTGTGTAGCCTTGGGTGTGAATGTATGTGAATTTGGGGTATTGAATGAACATAAAGTTGTATATTTTGAGGAATTCCTGAGCACTGTGGGAGAATCACCTTTCAAAATTGCCTCCAAGCAACCTAATAATGTGACCTATGAAAGCATCATTCACCCTGCAATAGTCCCTCTTGAAATTTTTTAACTACAACTAAGGGTATCTATCATAAACCTTCAATTCCTGACCAGATTCTTCATCTAGAGCTCTGAACAGTCCACTATATTGTCTTCGTTCAGCCAATGAGTAGACAAGGTAAGATGTCATATAAAACATGGAGGTTTTCTTAACATTCATGAACTGCTCATGGAAGTAGTCACTTATTATCTCTCCCTAGGAGAATGTAGTTTGTGTGGCACCATCCTCCTTTCCGTGAAGAATTTTCTCAACAAAGTAAACCATCCACTCTTGGAAGTATGCAATGGTAGGCAAACCCATCACTCCGCTTAGCAGAGTTACTAAGTCATGATAATCTTCAAAGAAATCATTGTGGAAGAGTTCTTGGGGAACTTTTGCAGTGCTGCCCCTTTTCTCTTTTAACCAATATTGGTTGATGAGCTTCTTACATCCAATGAGATCTACATCTCACATTTCCTTGTAGTTTGAGATAGTAGGGATCTCAACTTCTTTGAAGGAGGGAATGTGAAAAGTCTTCGTTATTGCCTAGGGAGACATGTCAACTAGGATGTTCGCATCTTTGTCTACTATTGTCTGGGTCTTAGGTTGGTATGCTTTCCTGCAAGCCATGACTAGTTCAAGAGCTATAAGGGTCGGAGGGAAGCTTGCAGCCTTGGAAATTCCACTTCCTCTGATCAGCTTGGCATTATTTGTGGTCGGGTTGACTCTAACTCTCTGTTTAAATTCATCAATGTCGATGTGGTCGATATTGGTATCTGTAATCTCCTTCCAGTCTGTAATGACCTTTGAGTTCAATGAATCCCCTTGGAATTGGTATTTCATTTTATCCTTGTCCTCTTTCCCATGAGGAGCTCTGTTTGACTTCTTTCCTTTGTCCTTTTCTGCAACTGCCCCTGAGGATCCTACACCCGATTCCATATATCGTACAAATAAAGGCATGATAAGTTCGATCAAGCAAGAAGACCCCAATGTTAGCCAAAATCCCTGTCGGATTAAGTCCTATTAGATAACACATTATTCATGAAATCAATCATTTACTTCGAGATGTCACTAGTAGTTTACTGAAGAGGATTTGGACAGTTCAGGCCCCAGGGGTCGGACTTCCTTGGCAGGAATTTTGTTTTAAAGGGCGAACAAGGCAGGGCAATCCATGTGGTCTCTCCCAAATTTAGATTTTGATGATTTGAAAGGTCCATGTAGGAGAGGGTTCAATTTGAGCACGAGGGTCGAGACTTGTTTCCAGATTGGAGGTCATTTAGATCATCATTGGGGAACTCAGAGCTGTGAGGAGGGAAATCTGTCTAAGGATTGTTGTTTGAAAGGGCCTAGAGAAAACAACATTCTGGGGCCAGAGTTTCGAGGTTCGAGACCCATGATGCTAAGGGATGGTCAGCATAACCTATCAATTTTTTAAGTGTTCAGGCGGAAAGGGTCAAGAGGCCATCCGAGGATAGTCATTTGAAACGGCGGGCACTAAGCAGAATTCCAGGAATGGAGTTCCAGCGGATCGGACCCGGCATTATGTTTGGCTTTCAGATTTCCTTTGAAACTTCATCGGCGATCAAAGTGGTGGGCTCCGAGGATTAGAAGGATGGGTTGATTTTTCCTTTTGTGACGGTTGAGACATGATAGAGTCCCAATGGCAAAAGTCCAGCGGACGAGACCCGACAAAGGTTATAACACTTAAGTTTTCACTGCCTATTGTTCACGCAACATTGGGATGCTCAGGAACCAGAGGATGGAAGGTGGTCACCTGATGGACATGAGAAACGGTGAGGCAAGAATGGAGGTCCGCGAATGGAACTCTGCGATCCGGGATCTAGAAGACACTAGGGATGTGGCATTTCTCTTTGTTTAACTTAGGTGGCAAATAACGAGGCAGACCCCGTGGCTCGAGTGGACGAGTCCATTTTTCCATTCGAAATGGAAAACATTACACAGAATCCTAAGGATGAAATCCCATGGGAATAGGCCCAGGATGCATGAGTGGAGGCCGAGATTATAAGTCTGTAAGTCCTGATGGCGAACTGTCAAAGGAGATCTGAGGTCATGGGCCTAAGGAGACATCCTGTCGTTTCAAATTTGTTTGAGTTTTGAAGTTTTCTAAATGGTGATAGGGAGGCTTGGGTCTGGAGGGTACGGGCGCTCTATGGGAAGAACAACATTGAGGTGATAAAGTTTCAAATTCAATTTTTAGGGAAATTTGAAGGTTTTCTTGAAATTTAATCATATGGTTTTTTTAGGTCTAACCTTCCTCCATCGAATGAACACATTTTAACCCTATTTTGTCCACCATTTAAATGAAAAATCACTAAAAAACCAAATGGAAGGGTAGACAGAAAAATTACCTCAAGAACCCGGTGGAGGAGGTTGCCAAATCCATGAAGAATCGATCGATGAAGGCAATGGGTGTAGGGGCGGCATGAGATGAAGGCACTGGATTCTTCTAAGTTCACCCTGAACTCTTCTAGCCAACCTAACATGTGAAAATGATAGGTTGAGCCAATTATTTAAACCCATAATTGTATTTAATACATCTCATTAATGTGAGTACGATGAGTGAAAAGTTGGTATGTTCAAACCTCGAGACGACGGCGAGAGGTCTGAAACCTAGAGGTCGAAAGGACATGAGCAGACGGCTGCTTCAAATGTTGAAGTGAAAAATAAAAACCAGAAAGAGGAGGCACGGGGTTCAGTGGGCAGAACTCCGGCAAAGGATGGTTGTTTCGAGAAGGCAGAACTCACAATGGAGTCCCAGGCAAAGACATCTAGCAGACTGGGCCCGGGGCAAGTGGAGGATGTCAAATTTGCAGTGCAAGTCATAAGGACGGTGGTCAAGGAGTCGAGTCCCAGGGAATGGGAAGGTGAAGGCCTTCAGATGTTTGAAACAACAAATGTGCAACGGAAATCCAAAGAGCGAAACCCGTCAGGCCGACCTGGGGGGTCCCAAGGACACTGGCAGAGGCAAAATTCCAAAGGAACTCCACAAGGACCCAAGAATTAGAAAATTTTGAGGGTATAAAACATGGTCAACTTAAGATAATACTTTAGAGGCACATTGACCATTTAGGACACCAAAACAAGGGCACGCAAAATGATGCCACAACAAAATGACCTAGAAAGGAAAAGAAAAGATAGGGTCCTCATTCTGAACAAGGTGTGTGTGTTGAGGGCACAACAAATGGTGACTCTACTGGGAAACGCTCCCAAGCATTCTGAGTGTAAGCATTCATTCAGAACTCAGAATCTCTAGTTTCACAAACCAGGGGTCGACTTCCATAAGTGAACTACGAGAATAGGGTTCTTGGTTGGGTCAATCTACGAGAAATCTTAGAAGTGTGTGGGTAGTGAATTTTTTCCCTCCCTTAGGGAACTATGATAGGCAACGGCTAATCAAACGAAGCGAGCTACTTACATCATCCAACACCAAAAGTAACCTAGACATTGCCCCACTTCCAGCCATGCGTCCAGAGCCCTGGCAGAGTTGTCGCTGTGATCCCATGAATATTACTCTACTGCCAACCAGGCATCCATAGCCCCAGTAGAGTTATCTGCACACCCATATAGTTGTTTGATTTTAGAATTTTCTTTTCTTTCTTTCCTTTTGATATTTCTTTTTGCACTTTATATTTTGCTCAACCATACAATGGGTTTGAGAATCACAATGGTCACTAGAGAGGACTTAAGATTTTTTACTCACTAGGTTATCATAGCAGCCATTATACAACCCTTTGGAAATAATTAATGTGCATTTTGTGCAAGGTCTAAGATGAATGTAAAAAGATCTAACCAAGGATCGAGTTCTAAGATGAAGTTAAAAAGAGGAAGTCATTCTCAGGTAGCTATCAGGGACCAATAGTCTAAAATGAATGTTTAACCAAAGAACACTAAGGACAGACAACAAAGTGAACCATTCGTTGGACAAGCATAGCCACCGTAGCAAGAACAAAGAGCCTCTCCTTAAAATAAAATAGTCAGGAGACAGGCAAAATGAAACAACGCAAAACAACAAAATGCAAGCAAAGAAAAAAGGAAAGCTAACCTAACTTATGTACAAGTATTTACAAGAACATCTCCACACGAGCTCACACTTGGAAGTAATGCTTCAAATGATGCCCATTGATAGGCAACAGGACATCTTCACCAGTAAGGGTCTTTAAACAGAAAGCATTGTCTCTTAGGATTTTAGCTATTTGAAAGCGGCCAAGCCAAAGCTTGTCAAATTTGTTATGTCCCCCTTTCTTTTCATGGGCCTTGTCCCAACATAGGACTAGATCTGCAATTCTAAAGGCCTTGATTTTGGCTTGACTAAACAAGCCTCTCTACAAGCCTCTCTACGGTCTCCCCCTTCGTAAAAGTCATTAATAAACTAGAGAGTAGGTATTTTCAAGTGAATAGGAAAGACAAGCTCCAAGCCATAAACTATATGAAATGGGGAATCACTAAGGTTAGCCTTGTGACGAGTGCAGTCTTCCCAAAGGGACAAACGGAGCTGGGTATGCTAGTCCTTGGGATTCCTATCTAGCAATTTTCTAATCACAGTTATCAAATTATTATTTGTGGATTTAGGAAGGCCATTGCCCTGGGGGTAATAATTAGATGAGAACTTAAGGGCTATCCCATAATTGAAAGCCCAGACAACAAATTTTAATGAAGCAAATGCATGCCCATTATCACACACTAATGCATAAGGACAACCAAAGTGATTCAAAATAAAACTTTCCAGAAAATTAGTGACTACCTTAGTTGTTCATTGTCTACAAGCGATTGCTTATGTCCACCTAGTGCAATAATCAGTAGCGAAAAGAATGTACCTATGTCCTGCAGATGATGGAGGACTTACCAGACCAATGAAATCAAGACCCCATTATGCAAACGGTCTCACCTCCAGAATAGGTTGCAGCGAGACAGCAACATTCTTCTCCTTGTCAGCAACAGTCTGACATATGTGACATGAGCGAACATGGTTGTGGGCATCTTTGAAGACTGTCGGCCAATAATATCCTGCCCGCAGGATCTAATGAGCAATTGAAGGTTTGGATCCGTGACCAGTGTCGAACTTGTCATGAAATTCCTTCAGGACTCGATTTATTTCTTCTTTGCCAAGGCACCTCAAGTAGATACATTCATGATTTCTCTTGTATAAAATGGATCCCTGCAGCATATAACTATTGCTTTTCAGGAAAAGAGCACACTTTTGGACTCCTTGCAAGCAGGGTGGACACTTGTGGTTGAGAAGATAATATACTATGTCATCGTACCATTCCCCTGGGGAAACATCCTCGAGTTGGTACTGTTGCACTGTAAGTTCTGACCCTACTACTACTATTTCAGTGATTGTTTGGGTAAGTGCTTGCCCTCTAACCAGTCTCATTGGCTGGTTTTCCATATGGTACTCTTGCAACAACGTGACCCATTTCGCTCTTCATTCACCTAATTCATTCTGCATAAGCAATGTCTTCACAGCTAGGTCAGGGACTATGGAAAATACCTTATTATGCAAGATGTAATGCTTTAACTTCTTCACCCTTCTGACAAGGGAATATGCCTATTTTTCCACGTTATGATAGTGTAGCTCAGCATCTTTCAAAGGGGCACTCATGAATGCGATCGGATGTTCATTCCTCTCATCATCCTTTTGAGTCAGAATATTGGATCTGAAGCAAATGAATAGATGTAGAATGGCTTCAGATAGTCTAGGATGACCAACACAGGTGTTTCAACAATTGCTTTCTTGATTTATTCAAAGGCATATTTGGCTTCAAGAGTCCACTCAATCTTGGCATCTTGCTTCAGCATAGCGTTGAGTGGCTTAACAATTTCAGCAAAACCTGTAATGAACTTTTGCACAAAGTTAATCTTTCCAAAGAAATATTTGAGCTCCTTTTTGCTACATGGCAATGAAATCCTTAGTAGAGATTGGATGTGTTCAGGATCTATAGATATTCCCCATTCTGAAATGATGTGTCCAAGCAATCTCCCTTCGGTTACCCCAAAAATACATTTCTTTCGATTAAGAGAAACCCTGAACTCCTGGCACCTTTGAAATACTTTATATAAATCAAAGACATGATCCTTCCAAGTCTTTGAAAACACTGTAAAATCATCCATGTAGATGATTATACACTTCCCAATCAAGTCTTTGAAGGCAATGTCCATAGCATATTGGAAGGTGGCACCAGCATTGACGAGCCCAAAGGGCATTCTTCTATAAGCAAAGGTCCCCCACTTAGTGGTGAATGTTGTTTTATGGTAGTCCTCATGTTGCACCATCACTTGATTGTACCCAGAATAGCTGTCAAGAAAGGAAATCATTTACGAGTCATTAACGATCTGCAACACCTCATCCAATGAAGGCACCAGATAGTTGTCCTTCTCTGAAGCTCTGTTCAAATTACGAAAGTCGAAACACAACCTGATCTCTCCATTCTTCTTTCTGACCGAGACCAAGTTGGCCACCCATGTGGAGTGCCTGACTGGGAAGATCATCCTTGCTGACAACAGTTTCTGCACCTCTTTGTATATGATTGGTTCTAGAAGGCCGTTGATAGGATGTTGTCGTTAGCATAATGGCCTGACGTCTTTCCTAAGGGGAATAGTGTGTGTGATGATGGAAGTATCCTATGTCTTTAAGTCTTCATAGCTCCATGCTAGATCACATCATGGTACTTCCGTAAAGCATCCACAATTCCTTCCTTTTCTCTTGCAGTGCACACTTTGCCAATAAACACATTTTTGATCTCCTCGGTTGTTCTGAGGTTATTGTCATGACCCCTATTTTCAATAAGTAATTTATAATTCAAAAATACTATTTTGATGCATTTAATTTGGTTGAAAGATTATATTGATCGTACTTCTCAAATTTTAATTAAATGAATTAGTAGCGAAATAAAAGTGCAAATAAAAAAAGGGAATTTATTACAATATAATTATAGATTTTATTTTTGCAAATAAAGGAAAATGTTTGGTTATTGTGAATAACTATTTTAATTACAATTGAATGGTATTTCTTTATTATTTATTTGGAATAAATATTTAAATTGCAATTAAATTATATTTATTTATTATTTATTTAGGATAAATATTTCTTTTGCAATTAAAATGGTATTTTTAAAATATTTATTATTAGTTATCGAGGATAAAATTTAATACATAAAAAGAAATATTATTTTTTACTCTCAAGAATTGGTTATTGGCCAACCATAAAATTTTATACATAAAAAGAAATATTATTTTTAATTTCAAGAATTGGTTATTGGGAAATATAGATTAATTTAATTAGTAGGGAAATACGAGTGCATTGAAAACAAAAAGAATTAATTATAATTTAATGATAATGTTTGTAGTTTAGAATAATTATTTTATTTATAATAGAATGACATTTATTTATTTTTTATTTGGAATGGTTATTTAATTTACAAATTAAAATGACATTCTTCATTATTTACCAAGGATAAATATTATGCAAGAAAAGATATTATTTTGTTTTCAAGAATTAGGTATTTGGGAAATTGCTGGAGAAAATCTTTAAAAAGAGAAAAAAAATAGCGGACACACAATAGTTTTCATAATTTTTTCTTGAATGCTCTGCTCTGCAAGAAAAAAGGGAATAACTGAACATGGCTACGGGGTAGAGGGTTTCTGAAATATAGTACATTAAAAAGGGAGTAAAAAATTCAAGGAAGAACATGAAGGAGAGGAAAAATCTACAAGAAGAGATTTCCATCAAGTCAAGAACGGGAAGGAAAGGAAACAAGAGGAAGGAATTCAACAAGAAAGCGATTTTTCCAAGTTTTCAAGTTCTTTTCCAAAGTATCTTAATTTTTAAATGTGGAAATCAATAATGTATGTGAAGAGATTTACTTCTTTGTGAAAACATTTGAATGTTTTACCACTGGTACATTTTTTCTTATATATATATATATATATATATATATATATGCAACTCCAATATATATATATATATATATATATATATATATATATAAATATATATACATATACTTCTACAAACCCCCTTGTATTTTATATTTTATACACATAATGGTGATTTCTATTTGTCATTTGTATTAAAATATTAACTTAGTTTTTGGAAATAACATATATATATATATATATATATATACCATACTGTATTTATATATTTATATATTTATTTATTTAAACATACAATACTTATTTTCATTGAAAGAGAAATATATTTGAATCGCAGTCTTGAATGAGAAATTTATGTTATGTAAGTGTATATTGTTGTTTACCAATCATCCTAGTGCTGGAAAATTTAATGATATCTTGCATATATATACATATATATACATTTATATATATGTGTGTGTGGGTGTGAGTGTATTTGTGTATATATTTATAAGGATCATGCTGAGAATTAGATGATTGTAGTATTTTAAAGTAAATATGTACATGGTTGTAGCTTTGTTTATTATTTAATTAATTATATATATCTTTCCATGTAAATCTTTGTATATCTATATATGTATAGAAAGTATTACAAATACAATAAGTATGAAAGCAAGATTTAAAACTCAACAAAATATTTCTACTTAAATGGGATATATTTTTGTATTGGATTGTTTCACTTATGAGTATCCATTCAAATATATAAATATATATTGTATGTAAATATGAATATGGGTAAACTTTACTTCCTAGTATATATATATAAAATTATAGTTGTTGAATGTCTCTTTTAAAATTATGTAACATTGTTATTTTAGAAGAAATCATTTAATTAGAAACAGAATTTTGACTACCTTGAATGCAAGAACACACTTGCTTATAGTTATTTTTTTATGCATTTGTGAATTGGGTAAGTTCTATTCATTAAAAATGTATACATTTCAGCTTGGAAGTATTTCTTACAAATGTCATGCAAATCTTTTTTTTTTTTTAGATTAAACCATTTAATTTGGAAATGGCTTATTGGATACTTTAAAAAAAAGAAACTAAATATGAAGATACACATTTGCATTTAATTATCCATTGAAATGTTAGAGGAATGATTAAACCGACTAAAAAGTGAAACATAGAAACTAGTAGTAGAATTTATTTCTTGTGAGCTTTTCTCTTATGAATATGGAATTTGAGTCATTTTACTACATTGGACCTATATATATATAGATAGATGTAGATTGCAATCCACCTATGCATATTATGTATTGTGAATCAAATTGAGGATTTTATAAAAAGATAAATAAATGTTGAATCATACCTTACTTTATTAAAGTTTAGGTTCACTGATGATACTCTTCTCATGCATTATGGTTGTCTAACTTAGTTGATCTTGAGATTTATTGCATAAGAATGTATACTCATATATATTCTCTAGCTTATATATGTATTTTTATACATACATGAGCTATACCTTCTTAACTCTTTTACATTATTATTTTCTTTTTGTTGAAACCTCTTTGAATCAATGAAGTAAACATTCTTGTTATAATTGCTTAGGCATGTGTGTATTTTAGCAGTGCTAGAATTACTTTCATAAAGCTTCATGTGATTGGTCGCTTTATGTTTCTTAGTGTACTTGTGTGATACTTGAGAGGTCATTGGAGGTAAAATTGTCCCAATTGTAAATACTTGAGAATGATTCATGATAGTGTTGACATTATCATAACTTTATATGCAAAGATGTTGCCTTGCTGAAACTAGAAAATGTATCTTGTAACCTCATGCCAGAAAATTGGGCTACTTATATGTTAAGAGTCTAGTTCTATGAATAATAGGATATGAAATGTGGAAATGTTAAGAAGATAACTGTTATGTAGAAGTATCATGTGTGCCTCTATAATTGTCGCTTTATTATTTAGAAACGTGTATTGAAGATGTAAATGGTCATGTTTGAGAGATAGTATGATCATTGCTAGAAAGGAATCTTGTATCATTGCTAGTAAGGCATCTTGTAACAAGTAAGATTCTGTAGCCAATAAGGCTCTGCCAGTGAGGAATTTCATTAAGCTAGTGAGACACTTTTACGAGTGGTGTTTCATCCCTACGAGGGTTTTCCACTCATAAAAAATCTTTGTGTTATGGTTCTTTGTGGTTGCATTCATGATCTTGCTATTTCTTTAATTTGCATTGCAGTATTTGAATTTACATGTATTATTGAGATGATGATTCTTGTGTAAGCCTACATGGCTAAATCTAGTGAAGGCTCAACCTTGTTTTGATATACTTGATTCATTGATGTATGATATTCCTTTTGGATTTAAGTGATGGAAGTATTTAAATTATTCTTCTTATTTTGCACCTTTTTATGATTATTAACTTATTTTGGAAACTAAGGGATAAAATTTGGTAAATGAGATTTCCAAGCCTTTACAGTTATGAATGTCACACTGGTTGTTTATGGCATCCTTCTTCGTTTGTTGATCTTGATCTCTGATCTAATCCAAGTCAAGAATACGTTCGAGTTGAACCATTCCTCTGGAAATCGTGTTGGTCTTGAGGTTAATGAATCCTTCTATGTCTAATTTAGCTTCTTCTGGATCAGTCTCATCAATGATTTGTGCGGAAAATACATCAGAGCTAGTGATAAATTCCAAGATGTGCTTGTCATCGTTGAATACCTGGAAGTCAGTGACATTTTCAAGGACAGATGGTGTAGAAGTCAATTCAACAATAAATTTCTAAAGGCTATACAGAGATAAGGGCTACAGAGTGTTGGATGCCTGAGCCAACGCATCAGCAGTTTGGTTCTGGGAACATGGGATCAACTGTATATTAAATGTGTCTAGTCCCTCTAAGAGATCCTAGACCCTATGTCTATAATTTTCCAACTTTCTATCATGGAATGAGTACAATTTTCTGACTTGCTTGACTACCAACTCGAAGTCACCAAAAACTTGCAGCATCTTAACATTTTTCTTTAAGGCCATTAGAAGACCATGGACTAACACCTCATATTTTGCTACATTGTTGGTACAATAAAACTAAAGTCTATGGGCAATGAAATAAGTCTTACCCATCGGGCTGATAAGCTCGAATCTGGCGTCAGCTCCTGGCTTGGATTTGGATCCATCAAATCATAATGTCCAAAATTTGGAAGGCTCTTTGATGTCAAGGCCACTAAGGAGATCATTACCTTTAGGTTGTGAGTTGGCATTAATGGCTGCCAAAGCAAGTGTTAGTTTGGTATGCTCAGGTGAGGGATACCCTAAATGTGTTTCCTTCTGGGAAGTAGTTAATCCTTTGACCTGCTCTATTGTTGTTTGGCATAAACAACACTCAAACTTAGAATGGTTAGCATCATGTACCCTGCACCAATTGGGTAGTAGGAGCTCTTGGAAATTCATTCTCGCACCCAAGCTAAGCTGGTCCTGGATGCACTTCTCCATAAAATCTTGAAATCCATCCAGCAATCCCAGAGTACCATCTTCCGAAGATTCCTCATCATCGGCTTCTACTAGCATTTTCGTGCTCGGAGGTGCATGGGCTAAATCAATTGGTGGGATACACTACACTAAGAGGACCTCTGCAACCATGCCTTCTTCTTGAATCTTTGCTTCCTCTTGGTAAGAAAAGGGACAATAATTCTCCAACTATGTTTCATCAAACAACACCTCATTCAAGTTGTTGTATTTAGTGATCATGAAATTCATGCGTGGATCTCGATCGATGTGGATCTGATTTGGTAGTCCCTTCCATGGCAGCCACATGTGAGAAAAATTTGTTGCAGCATATCCATTCAAGGAGCAAGTGAACTCTCATCCCAAGATGATTCCATATGCATCGGGGATATCCGCAACTTGGATGTCAATGACTTGTTGCACCCTCGGATCTACGACAATCTGCATTGGGATCTTATTCATCTCTCCCACAATATTTACCTTGGTTTTTTCTAATTGAGTCACCTTTTTCTTTGAAGGTGTGGGAGTAATCCCAAGGGCTTTGCATACAGCCAAGGGCATGGCATTGACTAATGCTCCAGAGTCAATCAGACAATTGTGTAGGTTTTTTTTGAATATCCGGATGGTGGTGAGGAAGGGTGGTGTTTCCAATTTCCCTTGGAAGAATCCCATAGGCGTTTCCATCTGGGATACTTGAGCTTTGTTTTTATCAAAATTCTTGTCTTTAGTTTTCCCAGAAGACTGGTCCCTGGGGATTTACCTATTATTCTGATCTAGTTCTTTTGCCGGTTGTTTTCCTGTGGGATAATTTAAGGGGATATCCTTCCTTTTCCCTATGATGTCTTGGACCACAGGTTCTTCAAAGGTGACCCTCTTGGTTGGTACTTCCCGAGTTTCCTTAGAGGATGGGGCTCCATTAATTATTCTAAAAAAGGCATGCCTTACGGCAAGGACCTTAAGTAGTCTGAAGGTAGATAGGCTAATTTTTACCTTCTTGAATTCTTCTGCTACACATTCACCCATTTGTTCAATCTTAGAGTCAAAGGCTTGGCCTATGGTAGAGCTAGAAGGTTGGGCTTTCATTTGACTTGACTGGTTTTGGGATTGGCCTTGAGGTTGGTTTTGCTGATTTTGTGGCTGATTTTGTGACTTGTCCCTATTGAAGTATTGAGTGGGCACATGGGGAAGCCAAGGATTGTTGTTGGCATTTGGGTTAGGTGGGGTACTGAAATAATTAGTGGGGTGGAATTCGTAAAATTCCCACCTGCCTACCTATTCCTAAGGAAGTAGGGGATTGTTCTTTGGTAGAACATGTGAACCTCATCTACATGTGGTTCTTCCTTGTCTACTCGACCATTGTCTACTAAATCAAAAATTTGAGACAAGGTTTCTTCGTTACTTACCTCTTGCACTTCGTCATTCTTGATGGGGGCCACCTCAGTCTCAAGCTCATTGCAGTCACTTCATGGGAAGGGGGCTTGGTTGACTATGAGGTAGGAGGAATTGTAAGGCTCAGTTGGGATGATGTCCCTGCAACTGGTACTATCAACAGCGTTTTGGACCTCCACTTGAAAGATTTTTGCAGCTGTCTAAAATTCAAGACAATCCAATTCGGAATGTCTATTTTTTTTGTGAATTTGGCACCATCTGGACAAGGCTGCTTCAGCAAGGTATACTCCACTAGTCATCTTCTCATTACCGATAGGCTAATCAAGGGGAGTAGGAATGCCCCCATTGTTGGGCCTAGTATTCCATGTTTGGTTTTGTCTTTGGGAAGGTCTCCTCTCAAATTTTTGATTTGAATTCTACCCTCTATTGTAATTCTACCCCAAATAGGTGCTCACTTCACAGTTTCCCCTACCATCCTTGTTATCTTGGCTATCTCAATTAAGATTAGCCTAGAGGTTACATTGGGAGACCTGCAACTGATTATTCTGATTTCTTAGGTGTGTCATCTTTGTAGATGTTTTCTTTATCATTTCAATCAACTCCTCCATTCTGTCTTTCTCAGTGTTGCTCGGTTGCAGTACTTGATTTTGGAGAAAGACAGGCAGAGCCGCTGGCTGGTTTTGATGTGTTGGAGGGAATTTTGGTTCTAATAAATATAATGGTGCTTGTGGCTACTGAGAGTACACTAGCTACTATTGGGGAGCCTGAGGGTAGGTCTGCTATTGTTTGGGATACAAGTAAGAAGGCACGAGAGGCGCATGATTCATCGGTTGTCCAAGGTGCGGGACGATGGGCAACTAAGGCACCTAGTTCATAAGAGGTGTCTGATGAGCGAATGCTTGGTTAAGCCCTTGAATCTATATTGGATGAGCCACTGGAACCAAAGAGGGAAGTGGACTAGAGATAGTCTACCCCAAGTCTACATTGGCAACAATAGCCTCTGCATAAGTAGTCACCAGCGTGGTGAGCAACGAGTGCATCCTTTTCACCAATGCTGATGTAAGATTATCTAATGTTGCATAGTAGACGAGTAGGGCCGCAACATCGTTGTGCACATACAGATCTTGAAGCATCATAAAGGTACAATGAAAATGATCATGGAAGGATCCAATTGGTTCATTAATTTCTCTTTGGACTGACATAAACTATCAGTATAGCTCTGAAGGGATGATCAAAATCTTATGTTTCTGCAGGAAAGCATTCCTCATGAGGTCCCATGTGAGTAATGGAACCCCTTGGAAAATTGATATACCAATAGAAAGCCTCCTCCCCTAGTGAGTATGGAAAGAGGTGGCATGCGACATCTTCATGATCAATCTACATATCTTTAATTGATGTTTCAAATATCTTGATATGTTCCTTTGCTATCCTCTGTGGATCGTGAGGATTAAACTTCGTGTAGAATCTCTCTGAATTCTTGGGCATATCATGATAAGCAGTGAATTGCAACGAAGAAGAGTTTTATCCCAACCAAGCCATGAGGGGAGGAAGAGGTGGTACTTGTTGTTGAGGAATAATAATCTGGGGCTACACCTATTGTAGAATAGCAGCTTGGGGATGTTCTTGGTTCACGACTATTTGGACTGTGCCTTGAACTTGAAGGGTAGGAGAAGAGGTGGAAAATCATATTGGTATAGTTCAGCGGAATGGATGAAGGTGAAAGAATTCTGTTGACTTTGAGGTGAATGGAAGGAGTAAGGAGGTGAGGGAAAAGGTGAAGTAGGTGGAATGGAGGAAGAAGAAGAGGTTGTGTCCTCCCTCCTAGTTCTTCTTGCCCTTGTAGGAGGTTGTATTTCTCAGAATTCCCTTGCGTTCGGTGTCAACCTTAAAACTCTTCACGATCTCCCTAGGGAGAGTGAATCACCTTGATCTAGCTTAGCTCAAAGCCCGTCTTCTAGTGCCAGTTCTATTGATGGGTGTTTTTGCACACTCTCTCAACACAGGTAATGCATAGTTGCACTACCTCTCTTGAAAGGAGACTTCCAATAGCAAGTTGTTGAAAATCGTCCCAAGGTCTCTCGGGTGTCAAGTCATGACTTGCATGGAATTTCTCAATTGATTTTTGATGTGATCTTGTTGGTAATCACAGGGAAGACTTACGTAGTTGGATGCAAAGTGGATCTTTTTAATTGAAGTTTCTTAGAATAGGAATTGACATGCACTTTGCTGCAAGTTCAAACAACAATTTGAAACTCCAATATTTTCTTAAGTTTTTGCTTTACAATGTGCAATGAACCTTAGCATAGGTTATTTCTAAAAAAAAGGAAAAAGGGCAGGGAAGAGGAGAGGTTCTTGTATCTGAAACTAACTATGAATAGTGATCATGGAGGTTCTACTGTGGACAACTTCCTTCAAACAGAATTTCACTTAACCAGAAAATTCACACTCTCATGAAATTTGTGCTATCTTCTAAGGCCTGCAGATGTTTTAGCATCCATCCACCATATACATGCATGAACAAAGATAAAATTTTAAAGCAACTTTGAGTTTAAGTCCAAACTAACTTTACACAGCCATCTACCAATAGCAAATAGCAAAAAAGTATGGACTTGGAAGGAATTTACATAGCAGAAATTCTCATAACCACAAAAAAGCATTACCAAATCTATTGAAACAATCTGAAACCATCTAAAAACAGTAAAGCAAATCTAACCAAAACATCCAACTATGGGAGATGAATCATGAAGCATGTAAAGAAACTCATAACTGCACCAAAGTCAATGTATTTCTATTAAAAATTTTGCAGCATGTCATTACAACAACTCAACTCCCTTTGAAAATGAGAGCATACCCCCTATTTATAGTGTCCAAAAAGTAGAATGAAAGGCCAAGATTAATTTACATTGTGTGGCCAAGATTCACTACAAACTAGGGTTCTACCTACCCCCCAATATATATTATTTTAAAATAAAAATTTGTCCTTATCCCTATTTTTTCTTTTGTGATAGCACTATAGCATTTTGTCTTATAGTTGATTTCCCTTTTACTATAGCTACTTTGTCAGGAATTCTTCACCAATGATAGGATTTCCCTCTTGCTTCTTCAAAGCAGCATATTCTATGAACTTTAGAATTAGCGGATGGAGCTTATCAGCATCAATGATTTCGGATCGCAACACTTGATAACTCCATTCTTGGGATTGTTCAGTGAGATTTTCCCAATCTTCATCATACTTGGTAGTGTGGTCCTGGAACAGCTCTAACTGGGTGAAGGCTTGGGTAGCAAAGCTCATGAAATTAGTGGTAATTTCATCTGACATTCCATCCTCAATATTTTTCTGGAAGTGGGGCTTTATCTTCTCCGGGTTCATCTGTACGACAGACATATCATATCCTATCATTAGTTTCAAGTACCAAACACAATCGGCTCTGATTTCTTTAGCCCACTCGATGTCTGGATCGACCTTATCAAGCACTTGCTCCAACCTATCCTTTCGATTCTCAAAGTCACACTTCCATACATTCACCATCCAATGGTCATCCTTCTTAAATGCAAGTTCTTTCTCCCAAGTCGTGCTTGGTATCTTGAGAATTGCCTCAATCTTTGGGTAAGTGGAGTCATATCTCCTTGAGAATTTAGTGCAAATTTTCCTCGTACCCTCAAGAGACTGTTGTAAATCCAAGAACTTGTTTGTTGTCCTAATAGCACGGATGATGCCCATGTTCCCTACGTACAAGACCTACTGAAACCAACTCTCTTTGGTCTTATCCAATTTCTTCCTCTTTTAGAGCTTTTCTATTTTCTCCTTTGACAACAACTGCAGTGGGGCCAAAGATGTGGTAGGCATTTCCTCTGTTTAAGACCATTGTTGGATATAAGTTGTCAAATCAGCCACTTGTGCTTTAAGCTCTTCCTTTGAAATCTTGTCTTGTTGTATCAAATGCACTGCTATGGAAACAGACTCTTGGAGGTGGTCCACTTTCTGCTCTCTGGTAGTTGTCCCTAAATAAACAGTGGAAACATTATAGCTTACCCCCTCTTTACCCACCATTGGCATTGCTACCTGCATAGTTCAGGATCCAGAAGCATCCATCGTCACCTTGGATATGATTTTAGGATTCTTCTCTTTCTTGGTAGTGATTTGTGCTCAAGATAGGATAGCCTCCAATCTTTCTTTTGGATCACTCAGGGCGGGAGCCTTCTTCTCAAGTTGTTTTTCCATCCATTCAGGTATTTGAGTCTTTCCTTTGGGTGATTCACTGTCACCTCTTTCTTCATCCCTTATGACTTCAATTTCCTTATCTTTAGAAGCTTCCTTCTCCACTCTAGTGTCTTCTCCCTCCTCTTCATCGAAGTCTCAGGTGAATGTTAGGCACTTGATTAGGGACTTGGTGGGCAGGTGTTCTTTGGGACTTTCTTCCCTCTTAGCCTCCTCTTCTTTCTCTTCATCATTTTCTTCATTAAGTTCGTCTTCATGCCCATGCTCCTCAGGCAGCTCTATTTCAGGGCTCTTATCAGCTTGGATCTCCTTTTCAAGTTGATCTTCTATATTCTCCTCTTCCTTATGTGTTGGTGACATATCTTCATGCTCTTCCTTTTCTTGCTCTCCTTTCCCTCTTGAATGAGGTACTTCTTCATGATGCATAAGGTCCTCATCATGTTTCCCACCTATTAGAAGTTCAAGGTTTTCTTCCATCTTGTCATCTTCTTGTCTCCTTTCTCTTGAAGGTAGTATTTCTATTTCTTCCCCAACATCCTTTAATTTTCAAGCCAACTCCTCCTCAAGGTCAGGATCGAAAGCTTGCACAATTAATTTGTTGTCGGCATCCTCTTCTTCATCTCCACTTTCAGAAGATCTTGTTTCTTCTTCTTCACGAACCACTTTGTCAATTTGCAAGTGTTGGTATTCTAGATGTTCATGGTATTCATCCACTTCCTCCTCCAGTGCTCTTGTTTCTTCCCTCTCTTATCATTCTAGCTCCTTAAATATTTGCATTGTGGCTTCCATTGGTGGCAGTTGAGTTGGAGGCTTTAAGATAGGAACACTGGAAAGAACCTGCACTTAGGCAGCTTGGATGGTGGGATTCATCAATACTTGGGAAATCTCATAGGGAACATTATGTATATGTCATGAGAATTCCTCTGGCAGTGTAAGTGTTGGTATTGGTATTATTGTCACTGCCAGTTGAAGCGATGTGGTGGGAGACATAGAGGAAAAGGATAGTGGAGAAGTCATGGCAAAAGAAGAATCAACCACCACGACTGGCCCAGTTAGTGAAGAAGAAGCTCGGTGGACAGAGATGTCCACTGCAGGTGGGGATGTGGTGACCAAGGCCTGAGAAACGAGTGAAAGGGCGGCAGCACCATGGGTAGCTGGTGGGGATTTTGGTTGATCCGTCTCTATTTCTTCTCCTTGGTGAAGGGGATCCTCTTGAATAGTGGGCAGCCCAGTAATGCTTCTTGACCTTTTGTGTTTCTTTGAGGACTCACCCTCCAAATTTTTCCTTGCATATATTTTTGGATTTGGTTGTTGCTCCTCAGTCTCTTTTCTTTTCTTGGAGCGAGTGAGTGGAGGAGATTTGGATGTTTCTCCTGTTAAGGCTGTAGAGGCTCCATCATTTGTTGCACTGGGCTCATTTTCGAGTCCCTCATAGGTTAGGATGACCCCTTGTTGCTTCAGTCAGGATACCTATCCATTGACCCATTCATTGGTATGAGCCTCAATTGGTTTAGCTATGATATCGAGGTCATCCACCTCTCGCTCGTCCCAGTCTAGAAAGTTGTAGCAAGTTAGCGACTGCATTGTACCTAGGATCAATGATTGTGCTTTCATCTTCCTCAACTTGATCAGGTACAGGGAGCAAGTTTACCCTTTTTACGAAGTAGGCAGTCATTCACATATAATTTCTCATGCGCACCTCCTTATCATCTTGGCAATTTTCCCAGAAATCCTCAACATGATGTAGATGGGCGTAGTCGGGTACAAGTGCTTTCCTTATATGCCCATAGGGAACCATTCGTGAATGGGCAGTATGAAGCTGGAAATGATACTCAGCCAGCTCCTCTAAATTTCTAGCACATTGAGAGGTTTGCAGCTTGTACATCCCTTGGCCAAAAGAAAGGGTATAAGGGATCCCTGCCAAATGCTTGCTACTGAGAAGGGTATGTACATGTCGCAGCTGCCAAGAGAGCTTTAACAATACAATCTAGTCATTAGGATACCGGGGTAGCTTGTTCGTCCTTTCTGTGTAGCCTTGGGTGTGAATGTATGTGAATTTGGGGTATTGAATGAACAGAAGGGCATATTGTTTGGGGAGTGCCCGAGCACTGTGGGAGACTCACCTTTCGAAATCACCTCCAAGCAACCTAATAATGTGACCTATGAAAGCATCATTCACCCTACAATAGTCCCTCTTGAAATTTTTAAACTGCAATTGAGGGTATCTATCATAAACCTTCAATTCCCAACTAGATTCTTCATTTGGAGCTCTGAACAGTCCACTCTATTGTCTTCATTCAACCAGCAAGTAGACAAGCTAATATTTCATATAAAACTTGGAGGTTTTCTTAACATTCATGAACTTCTCATGGAAGCAGTAATGTATTATCTCTCCCCAGTAGAATGTAGTTTGCATGGCACCATCCTCCTTTCCATGAAGAATTCTCTCAACAAAGTAAACCATTCACTCTTGGAAGTATGCAGCGGTAGGCAAACCCATCACTCAGCTTAGCATAGTTATTAAGTCATGATAATCTTCAAAGAAATCACTGCGGAAGAGTTCTTGGGGAACTTTTGCAGCACTACCCCTTTTCTCTTTTAACCAATATTGGTTGATGAGCTTCTTGCATCCAACGGGATCTGCATCCCACATTGCCTTGCAGTTTGAGATAGTACGGATCTCCATTTCTCTAAAGGTGGGAATGTGAAAAGTCTTCGTTATTGCCTAGGGAGAAATGTCAGCTAGGATTTTCCCATCTCTATCTACTATTGTCCAGGTATTAGGTTGGTATGCTTTCTTGCAAGGCATGACCATTTTAGGAGTTATAAGGGTCAGAGGGAACCCTGTAGTCTTGGAAATTCCACTTCCTCTGATTAGCCTGGCATTGTTTGTGGTCTAGTTAACTCTGACTCTCTATTTAAATTCATCAATATCAATGTGGCCGATATTGGTATCTGTCATCTCCTTCCAATCTATAACGACCTTTGAGTGCAACAGCTCCCATTGGAATTGGTATTTCATCTGATCCTTGTCCTCTTTCCCATGAGGAGCTCTGTCTGACTTCTTTCCTTTGTCCTTTTCTACAACTGCCCCTGAGGGTCCTACACCGGATTCCATATATCCTGCAAAAAAAGGCATGATGAGTACGATCAAGCAAGAAGACCCCAATGTTAGCCAAAATCCCTATCGGATGAAGTCTTATTAGGTAACACATTATTCATGAAATCAAGCATTTACTTTGAGATGTCATTAGCAGTTTACTGAAGGGAATTTGGACCTAGAAGACACTAGGGATGTGGTATTTCTCTTTGTTTAACTCAGGAAGAAAATGACGAGGCAGACCCCATGGCTAGGGTGGATAGGGCCATTTTTTCATTTGAAATGGCGAACATTATGTGGCATCTCGGGGATGAAATCCCAGGGGAACGTGCTTGAGATGCATGAATGGAGGCCGAGAGTATAAGTTTGTAAGTCCTGACAACGAACCGTCAAAGGAGATTCGGGGTCACAAGCTTGAGGAGACATCTTGCCATTTCAAAGTTGTTTGAGTTTTGAAGTTTTCTAAACGATAATGGGGAGGCTTGGGTCCGGAGGGGGCGAGTGTTATGTGGGAAGAACGGAACCAAGGTGATAAAGTTCTGGATTTAGTTTTTAGGGCAATTTGAAGGTTTTCTTGCAATTTACTCATATGGGTTTTTTAGGTCTAACCTTCCTCCATCGAATGAACACATTTTAACCCTATTTTTTCCACCATTTAAATGCAAAATCACTAAAAAACCATGCAAAAGGGTGGATGATGAAACCACCTCAAGAACCCGGTGGAGGAGGCTGCCAAATCTGTGAAGAATCAGTCGATAAAGGCAACGGGTGTGGGGGCGGCGTGAGATGAAGGCACTAGATTTTTCTAAGCTCGCCCTGAACTTTTCTGGCCAACCTGAATGTGAAAATGATAGGTTGAGCCAATTATTTATACCCCTAATGGGATTTAATACATCTCATTAATGTGAGTACAGCGGGCAAAAAGTTGGTGAGTTCAAACCTCGAGACGGCGGTGGGAGGTCCAGAACTCGGAGGCTGGAAGGACATGAGCAGACGGCCACTTCAAATGTTCAAGTGAAAAAAAACACCTGCAAGAGGAGGCACGGGGTCCGGTGGGCAGAACTCCAGTGAAGGATGGTCATCTCGAGAAGGGAGAACTCACAACGAAGTCCCAGGCAGAGAGATCCGACAGACCGAGCTTGAGGCAAGTGGAGGATGTCAAATTTTTAGTACAAGTCATGAGGATGGCGGTCGTAGAGCCAGGTCTTGGGGAATGGGAAGGCGAAGGCCTTCATATGTTTGAAACAACAAATGCGCAATGGAAATTTGGTGAGGGAAACCCGTCGGGCCGGACCCAGGGGATCCCAAGGACGCTGGCAGAGGCAAACTGCCAAAGGAACTCCGTGAGGACCCACAACTTAGCAAATTTTGAGGGTATAAAACATGGTCAACTTAAGATAAGAATTTAGAGGCACACTGACAAATTAGGACACCAAAATGGGGGCACGTAAAATGAGGCCATGAAAAAAAGACCCGACAAGGCAAAGAAAAGAGAGGGTCCTCATTCTGAATGGGGCGTGTGTGCTGAGGGCACAACAATTTCCACTATCGTCACCACCTTACCACCCACTATGATTACGCCACTTTCCACCCCTCTACCTTCATCCACCATACAAGTGTCCATTATGGCAGAATCTCCATCCACCCCTCTTCACGAGCTCCCATCCATCTTGTCACCACATTGTTCAATTGCTAGTTCAATCCTGGAGGAATATCATCCACTACTTTGCAATAGTAGGTGACCATTCCTTTTAGGTTTACATAAGGATTCCCCTTCATAGGGGAGAGTATTCAATATTAGGAACAATTCCATCAGTAGTGGGAGACTGCAAAGAAAGCTCAGGAGTCCTGAGTAGAGAAAAGAAAAAGAAAATCAACCCAACTTCTAGTGGTGCCGCATATGCAAACTTTCTTCGATCACACAAAATAGGCTCTAATGATTTCCCATAAGACACCCATGGTGACCAAGCCTCAAGGTAAAATACTACCTGAGGAATACTCTATTGAAAATAGAGGTAATTATGTAGCTTTAAAACTTGTAAAACTATTATACTGTAGATCTAAATAAGTGTTCTTTGTTACAATTTCTTTGTGGATGATTATCGGTTTAGATTTATTTTACCATTTGTAGAAGTAGACAAAAGATTGTAGAAGAATAAGACCAGAAGATAGAAGTTACACAACATATATTGTGGAGAAACCCTTCCGGGAAAAAACTCCACCAAGTATCAATAATGCTTGTATTATTTAACCTTAAAACAAGATTACAATAATTCTTTATCAATCCTTCCTTGAGATGCTTCTTTTGCCTTCAACAATTCTTCTTCATAGCCTGCAATCAAATCTGATACAAAATCTTTTCAACTTGCTTGAGATAAATAGGCAATAATCAACTTTGTAAACTCCAAAGAGTTACAATTACAAATCTCAAAGCTTATCATCAAAAACCTACGCCTATTCTTTGTAAGTAGATTTCTTCCATGAAAAACAATGCCAAATGAAGTCCTTCATCAATTGTGTCATCCAAAACTAAAGTCCTAACTTAACATTGATTACGAAGATGTCTTGTAAGCTTATCCTCAAAGTTGGCACCCAAGAATGGGCCCACTTAACTCAGCCTTATAAAATATCTTCTCATGCAAAAGTGTTAACTCCAAGATGCCAACTTGGGTGCCCAAGGTGGGTCCAAGTCAATCTCTGTTAACTGAAACATATCTCTCCACCATTCATGCAAGAATGATCATCCCCTGTTAATTAAAATTAGTCACATGTTATCTGTCATGCAACTCAAGTCATTAGTCATGCATTCCAAGTTAACTGAAGTCAACTAGCATTCAACTAAAACTAACTAAAGATAACTGAACCATAACTGAACTGAAATGAAATGAACTGAATTAAACTGAATGAAACTGATCTAAACTAAACTGAACTAAACTTCATGCATGTAAACATCAATCCCTAACTCCTAGGATCTTTACATGTATTCAAAAGTGTTATATTTTACTCCAAACAGTTAACTTAAGGTGAGTTTCACCTTCCATGTGGGTGCCCCATGTTCTCCTATTATTTAGGAACTCATATTGGATGCCCTCACATGCTCCTAACATTTAGAATTAATTACAAATGTTAATTAACATGATTATTTTATTCAATATTAATCTCTTTCTAATCCTATTTACAATGGCATCCTATTTACAACATACTCAACCTATGCCATTAGTCTAAATCTCATCCAAGCAAGGCTAGTGGACAAGGTAGAACTCATGGAGGAAACACAAAAGGTCATCATAACAAACTACATCAATTCTAGTCGTTAATTGGAGAAGAAGGGTCAGGAGATCTTGAAAATGAAAGCCATAATTGACCGCCACAAAGAAAAAGGTAGGGCTAGAGACACATACCTCACAAGAATGAGAGATGATCTACAGAACCACATCACTACTTAAATATTCCAAGTGGAAGTTAATCAGAGGACCTAGCTGCAAATACTAGTGGAATTGAAGGTCGAGATGAAGGGATTGAAGAAAGTAAGCTATGACAAAAGGAAGAAGAGTTGGCCCAGGCCCAAAAGAGTCTTTAATTCATACTCTATGAGTGCACAACAATAAATGCAACAAAAATGTAGCAAGAGTCCCAGGATAGGGACCATGAGATTCAATTGCTGAAGTAAGACCTTGTTGACCGCTCTCAAATCACAAGCATTCTCCCAATGTTCCAACAATTGTATGTATCATATTGGGAAAGAATAAAAAACATGGCTTCACACTTGAATACAACACTTGGATTCATCACTGACCCATAGTGATTGAGTGCTAAAGTGAGTGCATCTATTGATCAGACCCTCACATTCATCTCCCCAAAGGCCAAAGATTCATATCTTCTAGTGGAGAAGCTATATAGCACAATGGATGAAGCACTCTAGGCAACAGGGGTTTCCAACTAAAGGTAGGAAACTAGCAAAGTTAATGAATTCTTGAGTTGCAACAAGGCAACACCAAGATGTAAGGCATATCTGGATGTCTTGGAGTGAGTGGTCCAGGAAAGGAAGGGACACATTGAACAATTGGTATGGTTAAGACTTCCCTCCCTATTCCTCCTTGATAAAATAGTCCTTTCTAAGGATGAAATCAAATGGCTACTACTTGCAAATAAGGATGACCAAGGTATATTTACAGGCCTGATTCAAGTGCCAAGTGTCTCCAAAGTGGAGGATATTATATAGCCCCTCATGCAACTCAAGTTCCAATGAGGGCAGTTATGAAAATCTTAAGCAACATCTCCTTTAAGGAGATTATAGATTTGAATAGAGTTTTTGATTCTCTAAAGAATAAATCTCAACCATATGAGGAGGAATGGATGCCTCTAAAGGTCACCCTCCAAAAGTTGTAAGTATTGCGAGCCTCCCCTTTTTGCAACTTCGCTTATTTTGTGTGAACCAAAGATTTTGGGTTCTTCATATGCAAGTAGATTCCCCCTATGAGTCACCATAATTATGGATCAAATCCATGCCCTTGAGATATGTGCTTTAGCACCTCATTGGATGTGGTTGTATAAGCTAGGTGTCTAGCTCTGGCCTTCTCTTTTACTCTAGGACCTTCGAATAATTTGATTTATATATGGGCCTTCCCTACTAGTGACACATGACATCCCCATGCTCACCTGCTACAAGAAATGCTTGACTATCTTTAAAGACAGTGCCAAGATGCCATGTGGTGGCTTCAAAATTGTTGGCTCTTGAAGCAATTGAGGTTTAAAAGTGAGCACCAACTTACACATGGCATCACCACGCGCTTCAACGTACAAAGGGTCCCCTTTGTAGGGAAAAGGATTTTCCATTTCTCAATGTGCCACAAGCAGTCTGAGTAGGGCACACGTTAGCATCAGGAGATTGTTGAGTGTTAAGGTAGCACCATGCTCAGATTTGCAGATGGTATATGTGTGTGCATTGAAACATTTTCAAGATCTGATTATGTTATTGAGGCCTCATTATGGAAGCCAGTGGGAGACTACAGGTGTCATGAAGGATCTAGGTGTCATGTTTTCTTGGCCTTGAGAGTCCCAACCATGTAGAGAAAGGGTTCCTATACACTCAGGGGTGCTATCTTTGTCAGAGGGCTCTCTCTCTAGAAAAGAAAAAAATTGTTAACTATTTTTCAGAGAGAATAGTATTGTATTTTTTTAGTTTGGAATAGAGATAATAGGCAGTTTTTGTGTTCATTTTCAAAGACCTTAGCAAGTTCCCCTTGTGGGAAGGATTGAATATTTTTTACTGTTCCCTCAAGCCTTTGTAATTTGTTCTCCAACCAAAAATGAAGAGGATGTGCTTTTATGTGTCAAGTTGTGTGAAATTGATAGTTGTTTGTTATTTATGTTCTTTATTTCTATAGTATAATCTTTTGATAAATTTTGTAGGCTTTAAATCATGCATCTTCTCTTTTAAACTATTTTTAATGTTTTAAAGTTTTTGATCTATATTATGCAAGCTTAGAGTGGATACCAAAAGTAGTTTTGGTGCATCACCTTTTTTTTAAATTTTTTCTTGCTTTTCCCCCTTCCCCATTTTCCTCCTAAAACATTTGAAGATTCGACTTCTAAAACCATAGAGGTTTCTTCATAGAAAAAATAATAATTCCCACATCTGTGGAACTTCCCATAGGATGTTGCTTTCTTAGAGTGGAAGTTTTAACATCAACAAGAAACAAGCTCACACAAAACTAGCATGTGGTATTACATAAAACCATGTGACTAATACCATGAGCTTACAAAACCATTAACCCCCACATTTAATTCTTGTTACTAATTTTTCCCAACATTAAATATTTTCCCATGTGCAACCCCACATTAAATATTTCATCCAATGTTGCATACAACACACAAAGTGGCCCCAAGAATGCTAGACCATGTGATGCACACATACCGAGACTCCCTAGGTACACAACATAATAAATAAACAAATATTACATTATAACATTATGAAAGGTGGACAACACACCTTTTCCACATTGCAAACCTCCAAAAAATTGTATAAACTTTCATTGTTCAATTTAAGCATGAAACTTAAATGACTCCACTTACACTAGCTAGGATAAGTCTTCCACTAACTAAACTGGTTTACCCTTAGTATTTTCATCCTATGGTTTCAGCGCTTGAAGAAACTCTCCAAAATCTAATTAGATGAAAATAAACCAAGCACAATCTTCAAATGAGCTTCAAAAATCCCTTTATATCCCTCATTGCTCTAGAGAGTGACTTTATTTAAATATTTAACATTTCCAGCACATTAGTCACTTTACTTTATAAATAATTTAATTCGTCATTGAAATATGTTTTTATGCAACTTACAATTAATTATTTAATTATTAATTATATCTCAAATAGCCAACTAAAGGTACGAAAAATACATAAATAGTTTGGAATTGAAAAATGGGGATGTCGATATATTCAAGAACTCACCTAGAGCCTGCCTCACTAAAAATAGGTACCTTCCATAAATAACATTTCCCTTTAAGATGTTTGGAACACACCCAATAGGATAAAACTGCTCTCAGAAAGCATCAACATACTTAGCAAAAACCCCAAAGCTCAACACTGGCCACTGAATTCCATTTTGAAAAAGTTAAGTTGGAGCTAACTTCAATACTAAAGTGATTGAAAATGGGGAAATTACAACTCATTCCTCAAGTGTTCATTGGAATAGTAAGAATATTGAATCTTCTTCCTTTTGCTAATGTCATGTCTTAGTTATTTTCTACCTTGTTTAGGATCTTTTACTTACTCTTTATTTTTTCCAAATTTAGTTTTAAATTTTCTATCTCGCTATTTTCTTCTTTCTCATTCTCCCTTCTCTAGTTTTGTGCTTCAATTCTTGAAGATAATTCTACCACTTCCACATGTTTCAAAAACTCTTCCATCAAGGGATGGTCTAAATGTAGGTGGCACAAACTATTTTATCCTTTACTTTTGTAATATTGGATCCTCCAATTTCCTTACAACATATTTGATTTTTTGATCAAATTTAAGTTGAACCCTTATTCTCTAACATTTCCCTCATCTTGTTCACACTCTCTAAATGAGTTTTTGGAAACTAAAATGTATTCAATAATTATTGTTTTAGTTCATCCCATTCTTTATCAAGGTAAGGACATTCCTTTTTGTACTATTTGAGAGCCTCATCTCTTAAAATTCCTACAAAGTCATAAATTTAACTTTTTTCCCCTTTCTTTTCCATGAGAATTCTAAGAGAAAGACATTTTCAAATTATTTTCTGATATTTTTTCCAAATATAAGTAGTTTGGTTTGATTTTTTGATCTATTTTGGGAGTGGTTGGTGCCTCTAATTTATCACTATTTCTTGAGGTTTCTCCTCTACTAAATTTTCCATCTTTGTTCTCTATTCTTAGATCCTTATGCTCTTTCTTCTTGGAAAAATTAATTTCCTATCATGCTTCTTAAATTTCTTTTGAATTACCAATTTTATTTTCCTACCCTTATCTCTAAGCAATAATATCTCAAAGAACCTTTTTCCCAATATATCTTCATAGTCAACAACAAAATATTTTCATTTCACCTGCTCCTTTATTTGAATTTATTCACCATTTAATATATCTTTACTAACAATTTTTTTCTTAAATGACATGGGAAATGACTTTGTATTTGCACTCTTCTACTCCTAGTTCTTGAATCAAACACTCCTTTTGTTGTGCATTCTCTTACACAAGAGATGACTTCTCCATAACCAAGATAAGGTGCACATTTTAACTAGTAACATATTTACCCAAATACTTCTTTGGCACATATTTTATTGAATTTGTGCAATAAAATTATGTAATGCATTATCCACTTAGCTTTAGTTCAAAACCATAAACCATAACATTTAGCTATCTATAATACCTTTCACAAAAGTATCCATCACATTTGTTGAAACTATATATAATCTATTTAATCATGTGAGGTTCTTATAAGTCTACCCAAATTTCCCTTGATGCTTTACAGTACTTTATTCCACCCAAGTTTCAATTCAATTGAAGATTTATTTTTGTCATTCATCCTATAATTATTCACATAATAGATAAAAAAATATTTTTTCTCACCACTATCAAATTTATGTACCTATAGGGATCTCCTTGCTTACAACTTATTTCACATTATTTTACCATCAATAATAGAATTGAACGAGTTTAACCTACCAAAATATGGTTATATAGTAGTGCTTAGAGCCTAAGAGGGTCCTAGTAATAGAATTAAAATGCATATTTAATGACCAAGGGCTAAACACTTAAGATTTAACATGTACTTACATATATACATATCTCACTTACAACATGTTGAGTTCTTCACCATTTAATTTTCTCTACATGCTACATGTGATAACCTACTTATCCATATACATACCAATACTAAATAAGTAAAATCATACATATAGTTGGCTCCCAAGAAAATTGGAACTAAATGTATTTTACAATGTATTACAATATCTCAATACTCTATTACTATGTCAAAGTATATAAAGTAGGTTTATATAGGTGCTTTTCTCCTAGTGTTGTCTAGCCTATTAATATAATCAAGAACAATTACAAATATAGCATAAACTTGATTATAGAGAGATACAAGTGTTGGATATTGTGGTTGTGTTGCTGATATGTGGTCTTCATTGATGTCAACACTATTATCGTTAATTCATTAGAAGTTGTATATGTCGAGGATATTGAGAAAATTGTAATGAGATGAGTTGCAGGTTGTCAGTGGTGAAGTGAAGTTCAGTATGTCGGTAAGTTTTGTACGTTGATGATCAAAGGTTTTAGACTAAATTGTTTGTTGCTGAGTGTATCTAGTTTATCCACGCCAAGTTTCAGAGATCCATGTGAAGATTTGATTGAGTTATGAAGATTTACATTCTAATAGTTTTTTTGTTGCTTCAGTATGTGTTCCTGATTGAAGATGATGCGATTTTAGTTAGTTCAGTTGTTATGGATGCTTCTCTAGTGATTCGTGATGTTTTCAAATGCTTCTAGATCGTGTTCTATCTTTGTTACACATCTACATTGATCGTTGTGCTCGTGGTTGGTGATTTTCTCTTGTGTGTTCATGTTTTTCTTGTTCTTGGTCGACATGGTGGTTGTAGCGTGTTGTGGATCTTCAAGGAGTAATCAATTGAAGTTTTTTCATGTTGGAGATGTTGATTTGGGTCTTCACTAAGTTGTGGTCAACCTTGGTTGATTCACATTAATAATCTTTAGTATTTTGGGTCGACAGTTTATATTCATTTTATTATTTTGTTGAAGCCGACATGTAGGGATGAAATTTCTTGTTGTAGATTTATAAGAGTGATTGCTTATTCAAATTGAGGTATGCTTCTATGTGTATATGTGTGAATATTGATCTAAATCATTTGAAGGCAGAGTAGAGTGTGAAGAAGAGTGAAGAAGAGTAAATAAGTGTTCATGCACTTAACCGGAACTGTGATCAGGCATTAGTAGATGCTATTCTATCAGTTCAAATCCCTGCAGATGTAACCTGATTCTTTATGTAAGACAATGTGTCTTCCTTTGAGCAGTTAACTCTATTGTAATTAAGCAATGAGCTCTAGGTAGTGTGCCTGAATGTAAGTGCATTCCCAATATTTTCATTTCTTATACTTTTAACAGGGTATAATCTTGTGGACTGACCTCCACCGTGGTTTTTCCCCTAACAGGGTTTCCACGTAAAAAATCTTGGTGTTATGTGTGTTTTTGATGTGTTGATGATTTATGCATTCATGGTTATTAATCAGATTAGAGAATAATGTTAATAAGTTGAATAAATTTTAAATTATGTGACAATTGATTCACCCCCCCTCTCAGTTGTCTACCCTTGTGTTGCCAACAACAAGCCATGTGTACCCCAAAATACATGTCCCTAAATATAATCTATGCATGATTATCTCTTATCCCTAAATATGTACATACATGATACTTATCTATGCAATCCTACTATATTTAGGTGATAATTTAGAAATATGACAACATGTATTACAATAAAGTGTCAAAAATGAGTATAATTTAATGGTTTCCAAAATTAACACTAAATTAAAAATACTTTTCTTGAAAAATAGAGTTATTTGTCTTTGGAATAGTAATTTTAAGTGAAATTTACTTGTCTTGGGAAATAAGGCATCGGGTGTGTGAGTAAAAGTTATAGAGAAGTGATCAAAATAATCAATAATTTGAACATGGGGTAGCTAAGAGGTGCATCTTCTAATGCATAAATAAAGTAAAATGTATAAAGAGGATGGCTAAGTAGAGGACCAATGATGAGAGCAATTAGGAATCATGGTTTATGGCCAAAATTATGAAGATGATGGCTATACTAGATGCACTATAGAATGTAAAAATGATAAAATTTGGTTATGTAAAGCATGTACAAAAGTGACATTTTTTAATTTAAAGAATGTAAAAGCATATGCATCTATGGGTTCCTTTAGAAATAGTAAATATAAATATATTTCAAAATACTTTGGTTAATTAATGTAACTAATAGTGAGGCATATGATGTGATTTATTTATTTTATTTAGTATATATATATTACTAATTATGTAGTAGTGACCATCATATACAACAACCTTAACTTGACCTAAAACAATTGTTTGACATTATATTTTAGTGTGTAAGGAATGACGCATAGATTGATGTCATTATTAAATATATTTTTCCCAATTTAAAGTTATTAAAAAGTGATGCAAGTAGAGAGAGGAGTAAAGAGTAGGAGGTGACTTTGGAAGTATACCTATTTGAATACTTATGTGAGTGTACCAAAGTTTAATTTCTCATTGTATAAAATGGTGTATCCTACTATATTTAATAACCATATTCCTCATTCTAATGAAATATCCATTTTTTATTGAGATTTATTTATTTGCATTAGTTGCATGGATAGGCATAATTTTATACTAAGACCCCATGCCAAAAATATATCAATTGGTATAAGAGCTTGGGTGCTATCTCTATGAGAAGAAACTTAGAGAATGTGAGATGTGTAGAATTATGCATAAAGATCTCACTATTGAACAAGACATCTGAGAGGGGGTGTGAATCAATTGTAGAAAATTTAACCTTTAAATATATCACTAGATGTTAGTTCAACAACCATTCATAAATCCTTTACTTTGCTAATGTGATTAATCATTAAGTGCAAAAGCAGAAACTGAAAGAAGTAAAACCACACACACAATAACACTAGATTTACGTGGAAAACCCAATGAGGGAAAAACCACGGTGAGGATTAGCTCACAATATAAGAATTCCTAAACTGAATACAAAGGCTCACTGTTGGAAGGCTCACTACCAAGATAGGACTTACTTGTCCAAAATAGAAATTACTATCCAATCAGGGCTCACTGCGACACAATTACAAAGAAGATAGAAGATAATTTCCATAGAGAGAAAACTATCTCAATGCAATAGAGATTTCCACCACAATTCACTCACACACTTGTAGACTCACATGAAATGATGTCAAATTCCTTCAGCTCATTGCCTTCGGACCCCTAAAATGAAATTCACATTGATCTACTCAAACTCGCATCACACACTATCTCACATTTTTCTTTCATATATCTTTCCTTTCATCAACATCTCAACTTGTACTTATACCGTCTTCAACCTTGAAACCCATCAAAGTTCAACCACACACCATTTGTATTTACAAATTCAAATTAGGTTGGTGCCAAAACATTCTATGGTGGAGTTAGAATGAGGGTGACCCAAAAATATACGTAGTGAGGAACTAAATAAGTCCCAACACGCCTCAAAACACTTCCATGAACTTTGTAAGTAGTGTTTAACACAAGGTTGGACAACACCATTCTAAAACACATAAAAAAATTAAGCACATGCATCCTTAACATGATCCAATCTTTCCAAACAAAAAAATTCACTTGAACACAACCTCATCAACTTACTCTTAGAACCACAAGTCTTGAAACCAAAATATGGAGAAATCCAGAGCAACTACATTTCTCCTAGACCTTAGCCACACACAACAAAATGCGCAGTCACATAATGGTGAAGATATCTTGCATTGTACAACGATCCAGAAGCCCAAATTTTGGATACAACAACTACCAATGACCATGATCAATATGTTTGAACCATACAAGCATAGAATCAATATAGAACACAACCCGAAGCATACACAAAATACCTACAACCTTCTTTATTACAATTTTCTCAATATCCTCGACATATACAGCCAATAACCAACTTTCATGACATCAATGAAAGCATCAACTAGTTGACAACCAAGTAACCAGTTGACATCAATGACAACATCAACTAGTTGACAACCAAGTAACTAGTTGACATCAATGACAACACCTTCATACTTGCAACAATCTCCCCATTTGTCATTGATGGCAACACATGATGTGAAAAACCATCAAAGACAACATAGTAGCTCTGAACCATTAATCTCTCCTTCTTTCAGAGTGCTTTCTCCCACTTACTTTTGCACATGATACTTTTTCCCCCTTTGACATCAATGGAAAAGGAAAAAGATAGTTTACATTGTTCTCCCCTTTGTCACTGAGAACTTTACCAATACAGAATACTCCTCCTTAGGAGTACACCCAAATCAACTACACAATGACAACACATGACACTACCTACTCCCCTTGAAAGGTATCCACCAAAGATCGATCCAAAAGAAAGATATATCTATAGATCCACTAGATTGATGCATTTCCATATTTATCTAATTCAAGAAAGGAGGGGCAATAACCCTTAACTTCTCCTAGAGATACTCAAAAGTATCTTTAGGAAGAGCCTTAGTAAACATGTCACCAATTTGATCCTTTGTAGGTACATACTCAAGCTTTACTTCATTCTCCATAACCTTCTCTCTCAAAAAGTGATACCTTATTGATAAATGCTTTGTCCTTGAGTGCATCACTAGATTCTTTGAAATTTTAATTGCACTTGTATTATCATAGAAAATAGAGATGGGATCATCATACATTACTCTGATATTCTTTAGTGTTTGTCTCATCCACAAAAATTATGTGCAGAAAGATGTTGCAGCAATATAATCAGCGTCTGCAATGGATACAAAAACTAAATCTTGCTTTTTACTTAGCCATGACACCAATCTGCAGCCAAGAAAGAATGCACCACCACTTGTACTTTTTTTTTCATCAACACAACCTTCCCAATTTGCATCTGTATAAGCACTTAGTGTAAAATCATTATCCCTAGGATACCATAAGCCATAATCTAGAGTGCCATTTAAATATTTAAATATCCTCTTAATAGTTGCAACATGTGTTTCTTTAGGGTCTTCTTGAAATCTATCCACAAGACAAACTACATGCATGATATTTGATCTGGTAGAAGTTAAATACAATAGTCCTCCAATCATAGATATGTATTTGCTCTGATCATCCTTAGGTGAATCATCATCTTTACTCAATTTGGAGCCAGTCACCATAGGAGTGCATATCGGTTTGGAACCATCCATCCCAAAAAATTTCAACATTTCTTTTACATACTTTAACTGTGAAATAAAAATCCCTTTTTTTGTTTGATTGATTTGCAACCAAGAAAGAAATTCATCTCATCAAACATAGACATATCAAACTCATTTTTCATTTCTTTAGCAAAAAATTTGCACATTGTTTCATTTCCTCCAAAGATAATATCATCAACATTTACAACTACTATCAAGATTTTGTCATTTTCAATTTTGAAATAAATATTGTTATTTGTCATACCTTTACTGAAACCTTGTTGAATCAAATATTTTTCCAACCTTGCATACTGATCTCTAGGAGCTTTCTTCAATCCATATAAAGCCTTCTTTAATTTGCAAACTATGTCTAGTTGTTCTGACAACTAAAATCCTTCTAGTTGTTCAATGTAGACTTCTTCTTCTAACTCACCATTCAAAAATGCATGCTTCACATCCATTTGATAAACTTTAAAATACTTATGAGTAGTAAATGCCAAAAACATTCTGATGGCTTCCATTTTTTCCACTGGAGCAAAAGTCTCCTAAAAATCTATACCTTCCACTTGTGAGTAGCCCTTACACACAAGCCTCACTTTATTGTTGACCACTTCTCCATTCCCATTCAACTTGTTTCTGAATACCCATTTTGATCCAATTATGTTTTTATCTAATGATCTAGGGACCAATTCCCAGGTTTTATTTTTGCCAATTTGCATAAGTTGTTATTTCATAGCTTTCATCCAATTTTCACCTTTACATGCTTCACTTCTTGTCTTAGATTCAACTTCAAAAAGAAAACGTAGATTTATTTCAGCAGCAGTAGCAACTATGCTTCTTTTCAATACTCCTTTTCTCTTGTCTCCAATGATTTGATCTTTTGAATGATTCTTTTGCACATATTTAGGTGTCTTTGGGGGCACAACCAAAGCTTCTTCTTCCTCATTTTGCTTCTCTTGTTCTTCCACAACTTCTACTTCTCTGCAATCAGTTTCATCTGATACATATCCATCAACTTCAATTGAATTCTTCAATGATTCATTAACCTTGACATTTGTGCTTTCTACAATCTTTCTCAGCCTTTATTGTAGCATCTGTAAGCTTTGCTTCTAAGGGAGTATCCAAGGAAAATACCCTCATCACATCTTGCATCAAACTTTCCTAAATTTTCTTCATCTCTTATGATATAACATCTTCTTCCAAATACCTTGAAATACTTTACAGTAGGAATCTTTCCATACCACAACCCATAGTGATTTGTAATTAAAGAGCTACAAATAATTTGCACTTTACTCTCAACTACAGATTTTATCCAGATCCAATAGAATTACGTGGTTATGAATCTTAACCATTGAAATTACAATAAAAAAATTCACTAATACTTTATCCAGATTCAAGAGGCATAAACTAATTACTTAATTATTGTAAATAGGAAACTCAAAGAATCAAAATACTGAAAGAATTATAAGCAAAAGAGAAGAATAGAGAGATCACACTTGATAATGGAGTTCACTCAATTTGAGCTACATCTCTGAGTCCGCTTCACAATGTTGGACTGCTTTATTGATATCGCCAGGCAAGAACCTTCTTACAATATCAAGCTTCCAAAAACCCGCATAAAACTCCTCACAATCTCTCACTCTCAATTTTACAATTTTTGGTGTGCAAAAACACCCTGTAAATTCTCCTCCAAACACTCTCCAAAGTTTTCTTACAAAGACATAAAAATTTCCTCAAACACTTGAATTCAATTTCAAAAGGCCTATCACCCCTTTTTATACATAAAATAAGCCTAAAAAGGCTTAACCACCATAAGAAATAAAATAAAAAATATCCCTCGTTTACAGAAAAGTTCCATTTACTTCTAACCCCTTTAAGGAAAATTTAAACAATCTCCCTTATTTACAAAAAAAAAAACAATAACAACCATTTTTAATTTGTTTATAATGCCCTTGTCATTTCTCCATTTACGGGCTATATTGGTTTGGGTATTTGTTTTTATTAGATTATTTTATTTTATTTAATAACCATTAAAGGTTATTTTAGTTATAATTTTTTATGAGATTTTGTTTTAATCCCACCAAATCCACTTGAGATCCCATCAAATCCACTTGGGATCCCACAAAATTTGATCCCACCAAATGGATTTTGTGAGATAAAATAAGCCTCCACAACTTTATTTTCTCAAAAATAAAGCATGGTACGTGAATTTTTTCCACATCACCTGCACCGGCCACATCATCATCCAGTCAACTACCGCTTCAGCATCCAATCAACTGCCACGTCAGCATCTAGTCAACCTTCAACTTTGACTTGTGATATCTTCTGCGTACAAGCTCAAATTTTGACGAAACAAACATCATTGGAAAGGTCTCAATGAGCTCTTCACTTTGATGTTGATTTTGATGAATTCTGAGATGATCATTTTTTCCACCTTTTTTTGGCCCCCTAGTTCACTAGTTTGACCAATGTTTGACTGAGCATAACTCTTGCATACGACCTCCTTTTGATGCGGTACAAGTTGCATCGGGATCGTGTCAGTGAGATCTATGCGATGAGGCTAACTCCATGAGATTTTAAGATTGTGAAATTTTTAGGTTTCCTGGATCCACCTGGATCATTCCTCCCCATTGAGAAGTTTTTGTACCACCAAAAGTCTATTTTTACATATAATTGAAGTGGGAAATTTTTCCTCACTTTTCCAGTATCATTTGTACTTCCTTTTTGGAACATGTACATCTGACTCATCATAACAACAATCAAAACTGCACTGATATTGTTAAGTACATTAGCCATATACACATCTACATTTAGTGTTGTCGCTACCAACCATACACTGCTAAAAAGTAGAAGGTTGAATAACAAAACTGAATTTGCAGACTAGAAAAAGAATGTACCAACATCATGCTTTTCTTTCATAACTGGAAAAACCTTAGAATTATATATGCTTTTATGCAATGACACTTCTTGTGGTACAAACATAAGTGCCAAATTATTACTTGCATTAACTACCCTTTTCAATTGTCCCATTGTCACAAAAGATTTATTAGTATTAATTGAATGAGAATGCACAATGTATTTAATTCCAATTCCTTCCTTAAACAAGTGATATTGATTATGTTCCCTGTAGAAGATTTCTTTTATATCATATAAGTACAGGCTACCCAACACAATCCCACAGATATCAAGTGGAACCACATCAAATTCAACCTCATCTATAAACTTAGATGTTATTGCAAATCTTAAATTGCATTTCTTAGTTACTCACAATATGTTATCATTCCACACCCAACCTAATGGATAAGGCTTTGTTTTCAATCCCAACTTTTCAACAACTTCTTCTAAAATTAGATTAAATTGGGACCCACTATCTATCAGTGTATCAATCTTAGTGTTCTTAGAAATCACCCTTATATGAAACAATTCACATCTTTTGCTATCTTCAGGAACAACATGACTTTTAGAAGTAGAAGCACATGAAAAATCAGTGGCAGAATCATTACCAACAAAAGCTTTACCTTTCAAACCCATAACTGTTATCTTTGTTTCGTCATCAGAATCTGATCCAAGATCCTGAATGATAGTTGTGGCCTTTTTCTTTCCTTTACGATCCTTAAACCACTTTAGTTTCAATTCCGGATGCAATTTCCAACACTTTGCATCTTCGTGCCCTTTCTTCTGACAATGTGAACAAGTAGGATTTTCACCTTCCTCTTTCTTCACAGTAGTTGCTTTCCTCTCCTTACCCTTCTTATTGCCTTCAGTTGGAGGAACAAATTCCTTCTTTGAACTAAAACTTATGTTCCTTTCACCTGCTTCAATATGGGTTGCTTGTACACACACTTCATCAAAGTTAGATGGATTAAACATCAAGGTTGTATGTTTCAAATTTGAATGCAAGCCACCTATATACTTTAATAAAGTCTCTTGTGTATAAAGAGGAATGCCAAGAGTAAGTGCTTTCTTCCTAAACACCTATGTATACTCTTGCACCATTTGTCCTTTACCCTATCTTAGATTTTTCCAATCCATAACAGCTTGTTGCATATAACCCAGAGGATAAAACTGTTTCTTTAAAGTAGAAGTAAATTCATACCAAGGTGAAATGATTTTACCATGCGTAGCAAGATCATCTTGAATCTTACTCTCCCACCAAACCAATGCTTCCAAATACCTTTAAATACTTTACAATTGGAATCTTTCCATACCACAACCCATAGGGAGTCTTAGTGTTGGTAGCTTTTGCTTGAACTTGGCTAAACACATAAACAATAGTGTGAATTGCTTCTCTCTAGTAAACTTCTGGTATACTTGCCTCAATGATCATCCTTCTAACAGCTTCTTGAATTTTTTTGTTCTTTCTTTCAACAACTCCATTCTATTAAGGAGTTTTAGGAGAAGAAAATTGTCTTCTTATTCCATGTGCTTAACAAAACATAATAAACTCATTGGAGGTGAATTCTCCACCTCTTTCAAACCTTAAGAAATTGATTTTCATATCCATTTCATTTTCAACCATAGCTTTGAATGCTTTGAATTTGTCTAATGCATCAAATTTCTCTCTAAGAAAAGTAACCCATGTCATTCTAGAGTAATCATCAATCAAAAGCATAAAATACATGTCACCTTGTAGAATTTTCACCCTTGTAAGACCACAAAGATCTATGTGAATCAGATCCAGTAGTCCGGTAGTAGATTGTTCCTTTGACCTAAAGTTGTTTCTAGCTTGGTTTCCAAACTAACAATCCTTGCAAATGGCATTAACAGGTTTTGTAATTCTCGGTAAATCTCTCACAGCTTGTACAACATCAATTCTCACAATATTTGTCAAAATTCATGTGACACATCCTCTGGTGCCATAACCAACTGTCATTAATATGAGACATAAAGCAATTTCCATCAACACCCTTAAGTTGATAAATATTTCCTGCAGACTTCTTTCCAATGGTAATCACTATTTTGGATCCTTTCCTTATTTCACATTTCTCATGCTTGAACACAAGATGATATCCTTTACTACACATTTTTCCAACACTCAAAAGATTATGCCTTAAACCCTTAACATAGTAGACATTAATCATTATTATGCTTGTCATCAAAACTAACTAAACCTATCCTACAAATCTTAGCACCAGTATCATCTCCAAACTTAACTAAGAATCCATCATATTTTTCAAGTTTAACAAACTTACTTTTGTCACTGGTCATGTGATGTGAACAACCATTATCAACAACCGAGTAAATCTTTTCTTGTTTAGCATGAAGAGCAAAGATCATGTCAGTACCTTCAACTTTCTCTGGAGCAATTTCCTTCACATATATTTTAGTATTAGCAAGAGTATATTCATCTTTTATAGCCAAGAACAAGCATTCATTATCATCAAAATATCCATAATTAAACTCTTCATCAAAAATACCAACATCTTCATTTACCTAATATGCTTTCTTGATCATATTTCCTTTGTTTTATTTTCCTTCTCTATGTTTATTCTTCTCAACTCTTTTAGGACATATTGAAGCATAATGAACAATTCCTTCACAACTAAAACATTTGAAAGGTAACTTACCTTGATACTTACTAGAACCCTTTTTCATTCTTCTTACAAAGTTAGCTTCCACTTCATCTAAGTTTTCTTCATCCAGATCTTGAACTTTTGTAGCCCTTAAAGTAGTTTATGTCTTTGATCGATTTCTAAAGCTAGGATTTCTCATTTCAAATGATGTTAGAGTACCCAACAACTAATATTTAGTATAGGTCTTATAATTTACAAATTCCTCAATAGCAGATACCTTTTCACTATATGCATCAGGAAGAGTTCTGAGAATCTTCTTTACTATCTTGGATTCATACACTGTTGTGCCAAGTCCTCACATTCGCCTACCAGCTCATCCACTCTTTTTACATAGGATTTAATGTTCTCATCTTCATACATTCACATGATCTCAAATTGTGCCTCCAAATTCTACAACTTTTCTTCTTTAACCTTTTTATCTCCTTCATGCACCGATACATTTTGACTCAAAACAACAAAGTTCATCAATTTGACGCCAATTCGTTTCATCAATTTTTCGACAACATTTGAAACATCAAAATTCTGACCCAGCATCATCAACTGGGTCAGAATTTTGACATTTCAAATTTTGTCAAAAAATCAACGAAAAAATATCAACGAAATGGGTCAAATTTTGATGAACTTTTGTCAAATTTTGAGTCAAATTTTATTAGATGGATCTTTTCCAATGCATCCCAGACCTCTTTAGAAGTCTTCAAATTTACAACTTTAATTAATTCAAAATGTGAAAGACTATTCTTCAGAATAATTTTTTCCTTATTGTTCACTTCATGCACCTTGATCTCATCAATAGTACTAGGACCATTAGTCGGAGTTGTGTATGGAGTCATAAGCTTTCTCAACATCATATCCACAGTATTCCAAATACCCTTCCATTTTTTCCTTCTAGAAAGTGTAGTCAGTGCCATTGAACTTAGGACACTTGATAACTATCTTGTTCGCCATCCTAGACCTTCCTTAAGTAGTTAAGCTCTTCTCTTAGGAACCAAGCTATGATACCATTTGTTGAACAACACAACTAAGAGGGAGGTGAATCAACTGTAGAAACTTTAACCTTTAAATATTTCACTAGATGTTAGATCAATAGCCATTCATAAATCCTTTACTTTGCTAATGTGATTAATCATTAAGTGTAGAAGAAAAAACTGAAAGAAGTAAAACCATACACACAATAACACTAGATTTACGTGGAAAACCCAATGAGGGAAAAACCACATTGAGGATTAGCTCACAATATAATAAATTCCAAAACCGAATACAAAGGCTCACTATCATAAGGCTCACTGCCAAGATAGGACTTACTTGTCCAAAATAGAACTTATTGTCCAATGAGGGAATTGTCACAAAGAGAAAACTATCTCAATGCAACAGATATTTCCACCACAATTCGCTCACACACTTGCAAACTCACATAAAATGATGTTGAATGCCTTTAGGTCACTGCCTTTAGAACCCTAACATGAAATTCATACTGATCTACTCAAACTCACATCACACACACTATCTCACATATATCTTGCATCTGACTTTCATCTATCTTTCCTTTCATCAACATCTCAACTTGTACTTATACTGTCTTCAACCTTGAAACCCATCCAAAGTTGGCCACACACCATTTGTATTTACAAATTCAAATTAGGTCAGCACCAAAACATTCTACGATGGAATTAGAATTAGGGAAACCCAAAATATACTTAATGAGGACCTAAATAAGTCCCAACATGCCTCAACACGCTTCCATGAACTTTGTAAGTAGTTTTTAACTCAAGGTTAGCCAACACCAATGTAAAACACATAAAACAATTAAGCACACACATCCTTAACATGATCTAATCTTTTCGAACAATAAATTTCACTTGAACACAACTTGATTAACTTACTCTCAGAACTACAAGTCCTGAAACCAAAATAAAAAGAAATCTAGAGCAACTACATTTCTCCCAAACCTCAACTAGACACACCAAAATGCATAGTCACATACTGGTGAAGATATCTCGCATTGTACAACAATCTAGAAGCCCAAATTTTGGATACAACAACTACCAACAACCATGATCAATGTGTCTAAACCACACAAGCATAGAAGCAATACGAAGCACAACCTGAAGCATACACAGAATACTTGCAACCTTCTTTATTACAATTTTCTCAATATCCCTAATGTATACAACCAATAACCAACTTTCATGACATAAATGACAACAAGAACTAGTCAACCAGTTGACATCAATGACAAACCTTCATACTTGCAACACTCACAATAGTTATTTCATAGTCAAGGTGTAGGATTACAATAAGGGGATCATACTAGTTTAAGATTTAAAATGGGTGAGTTAAGGGGGAATCAACAACTAATTGAGTTATAAATTGGAGAACCTTTGAGCATGTAGAAGTAGTTGAAGATTTAAAATAGGTGAATTTTGGGCTTGGTTTGAGTTCTAAAGGAAATGAATAGAGTGGAAGTGTTGATAAAGTAAGTGATCAAGAGGAATTTAAGTAAAAAATTACTAATCAAAGTTATTCAAGATGGTAGCATCACTAATAAAGACATAGTTAGGTCAATATAATTATTAATTAGGATATTCATGGTGGTTAAATTGTTGATCTATGAGAATCAGGTGTGTGAGTAAAAGATTGTAGAGGAGAGATTTAAATAATAAAAAAATTGAGCATGAGGTAGCTAAGAGATGCATCTTCTAATGCATAAATCAAGTAACATGTATAAAGAGGATGGTTGAGTAGAGGACCAATGATGAGATAAATTAAGAATCATGGATTATGGCCAAAATAATGAAGATGATGGTTATATTAGATGTGTTATAGAAGAAAATAACACAAAATGATAAGGTAGTTATGCCAAAGGAGAAGGAAAGTGTCAAGACACCCATATTTTAAGAGGAGAAAATATTGAGGAACTAATATGGTTGGTATCAAAGACACAGATCATTATTTTATGTGGAGGTTGTGATAATACTATAAAAGGTTGGAGAGAGCTCCAATAATGGAGACAACATAAAGGCAAGGTACGAGTGTAGAGTTCAGATAAGATGGTATCTAAATTTATGGATTAGATGGTGCACCATACTTTTCTGATTTGTAGATCCTTAAAACCCTAGATCTAGGTTTTGCATCATCTTCTTTTGCATTGCATTTAGGGTTACAAATTACATATTTGCATCATTTAAATTCATAAAAATCCAAAAACATTACATACATTCTGCATAATAGATTGTATAAAAGTGTGTTTCAGTCATTACAGTCAAAATTACACTAAATTTTTTTGTCATTTTGTTCATACATTGTCATTCACATTGCACTTACATTTTCACTAAATTTCTGGAAATACTATCACTGAAGAATTTGTTTGTAGTTAGGAACAGTGAGCTTAAATATTAAGTTAAACACTTAGAATTAAAATTTTCAAACCCTTGTCCAAGGACTCATTCGCCTAAGGGTGAACTTGTCCTTGTACAGGTGATTTTTCAAATTTTTGCACATTGTTTTGCATTATCAGTCTATTCCAGCTTGTAAAAGTCTATTTTAAAACTTTGAAAAATTATTATTGCATATGCAAGAAAAGTGTCATTTTACTTGATTTGTTGCAAATTTAGGGAAAATTGTTGCATTTTTAGTATTGAAAATCATCATATATGTAGGACAATTGTTTACATTTCTAAAGCATTGCATAAGTTGGATATGTGAATGCTGAAAATGAAAAATAATTGAAACTTTAATAAGATTTAAAGCATTTCCAACATTACATCAATAAATCCTTTCCAAATGAAAACGCATACAAAATGCAAACTAACCTATGCAAAAAACTAAAGAAAATTCCTTCAAAGAGAAAATTAGCTCCATTGTCATCCTATCTACAATATCTTGTCTTTGCTCTTATATTTTTACAGCAAAAGCACAAGAGGCTATGTAGAATGGATGTGATCACATGAAATTGAGTTTCGCAACCAAAATGTGTATGCTTTTTGGTGAGAAGAAGGGGCTTTGTATAGATAAATTCACAGGGTGAATCCAAGTTATGGGAGAGATGTGGGATTAAAAACTGAGATGGAGAAATGCATGCAAATGGTAAATAAATGAAATGGATAAATTAATGAATATGTACAATATTTTAATGGTTTAATGAATTGGATAAATGGGTTATGCAAATAGATTAATGTATGATTATGCAAATGGTTAAAGTGAAATGGGTTAATGATTTATGCAAATGAACGAATGATTATGGATAAATAATATAATATTTTAATGATTAATGGATAAATAATACTTTAATGAGTATATACTTATAAATGATTTAATGAGAGATAAATACTTATAAAATGCTTATGCGTGAAATATGAATAGGAAATGAATTATATATAGAATGAATAATGGATTTATGAGTATGGAAATATGATTTAATGTATTAATATAATGATTATGTATAAAATGTGTAATGGATGTATTTAAATGATTATGGATTAATGATTAATGAAATGGATGAGTTAATGATTATGCAAATATATTTAAATGAAATGGATTAATGAACTATGCAGAGGGGTAAATGATTATGCAAATGCATTTAGTGAAATATGCAATATTTTAATGGTTTTATGAATTTGGAGATATGATTATGTAGATGATCAAATGAAATATGCAATGGGTAAAAATTATTATGAGGAAATTTGTATGCATCTATATGATAGATTAGTTTTCATTATTGCACAAAATTAAAACTTTTTATGTTAGCATGTCTCCTTTCAAAGATGTGGTTTTGGTATGGTTAAGCATGGATTGCATAAGTACAATATCCCTGCTTATGAGTACAATCTAGGACAAATAAATGAGGTCATTAACAAACATGTTAGTCATCCTCCCAATATCTTTCCTAGTTATGAGAGTACCTTAGTGCAAGAGAATGAAATTGTTGACACATTCGTTAATATCACTTTTCCTATCCTTCACTCAACCCCTAACATCTATCCTACTTGTGAGAATTTTTTGGTGCAAGAGGATGCAATCAATGACAAATATGACAATCGTAATTTTCCTTCTCCCAAAACCTCTGCTACTAGCACTGATGAAGGTATCTTGGTGTTAGAAGATATAATCATTGAAAATCATGAGAATATTGTTCGTCCCTCTCCAAATGCTTCTCCCACTTGGGAAGATATTGTGCAACAAGAAGATGATATCATTGATACATTTCTTTTGAAAAATCATAAGATTAGATGCATAGTTGAAGAGGCTAAGGTCACCTTAGATCCCCCCTCATTATACAATCATCAACATTAAGTCAAATACGTTGAGGTTATAAATGCACATTTGGCCATGAGATCTCCTTTAATTATTGGACCTTCAAAAACTCCTTTTGGACCTCCTACGATTCCTCTAATCATTGGACCCCCTAAGATACCTTTTCAACTTCCTAAAATTCCTTTAGTTATTAGACCTCCTAAGCCACATCTCATTATAGGACCACCTCAACACCAACCAAAACCTCCAAGGAATATCTTATTTTTTTCAAAACAACTTACCAGTAACAATGTGTCATAGCAACCAAGTATACTATCACTCACATATATAACACAAGGAATAATAGGAAACCACAAACCATTCAGGTACATCAATACTACTTCCACAACCCATTTTTCCTAGTGCCCCTCATTTACCTTCGCATAGTGGAAAGGAGTATGATCTTGTGGAAAAACTTCATGACACTCCTACTAAGATATCCTTGTGGGATTTGATTCAAGCATCAACTCTTTACCATGGAATGATGCAAAATGCTTTACAAAAAGTTGTTAAACCTCCTTTTGCACAACCAAATGATGTGGTAGCTTATATTGATAATATAAATCAACCTAATTTGGACATTGTCTTTCATCAAAGTGAGCTACCTCCATTGGACATACAATAACAAAATGATGCTTTGATGATAGTGACTAGCATTAAAAACATTGGAATTAAGCATACTCTCATTGATAATGGTTTGACACTTAATGTTTGTAGTGTAAACATTTTGGATAAACTTGGAGTGGACAAGACTAAAATTCAACTAGTTGAGTTGTCTATTCATGGTTTTGATAATGTGGGAAAATAATCACTCGGTGTGATAACATTACCTATTAAAGTTGGTAGGGTTACATTGCAAACTCCCATCCATGTCATTCCCCATGATCTTTCATATAATCTTCTCTTGGGTAGACCATGGATTCATGAAATGAATGGATTCCCTTCAACGCTTCATTGTATAGTAAAATACACTCACAAAAACAAGGTCCACCTGATAAAAGTTGATCTTGAACCTGAGAGTTGTTTACAAATTGAACCAGGAATGGCAAATCCTCTTACAACATTTACACCAAATACAAAAGTGGATCCGATGCAAAAAGAGGAGAAAGAGAAGTTTTTTTTCATCGATCATAAAACTAATGGATGATGATTGGGGTTCCTTAGATTTTACACCTACATTCATGGGAGAATACAAGATAACACACAAATTAGAAAAAGAGAAAGAAGCTGCCATAATATCAACACAATTTGAGTCATCAAAAGCAAGTGATTATAAATTTTAGCAAAGAGGAGGAAAACACAAATTTTACATCTACATATGATGAGTTTGATCATGAGAAACCACCTTCTTCAAAAGAAACTTTATGAAAGAGGTTATGATCTTTTGAAATAACTTGGCTATAATGGAAAAGGACGTGGGATTAAGGAAAAAGGTATATGTGTCCCTATCGAACCTAGTGCACAAGAACAAACAAGAGGTCTTGGTTATTGTCCTTCAAAAGAAATGAAAGCATCAAATAAACCTTTGCTTGATATCAATGTTATCACACAAAACATCCGTAGGAAAAATGTACATCATGGTCATGATATTGCTTCATCTTCAAACACATGTTTTAATGATGATTGGGGTTCATTAGATTTTACACCCTCCTTTTTGGGAGAGTACAAAATCTCACAATCTAAAACTAAAGATTCTTGTGTACATATGACACCTTCTAGTAAGCAATAAATATCTCTTTTAAAAAAGAAAAGAATGTACCCTACTATTGATCAAGATACTATCTTTTTGAGGATTCTCAAAGCTCACTTGATTACTCTTCCTTCAAGAACATGAAATAAATTTTATTACAAAAGCTCATTTTGTGCATATCATCTAGCGCATGGTCATTCTACCAATGAATGTAAGGCCTTGAGTAATAAAATTCAACATCTTAAGGATTTTGGTGCTCTTCCTTGTGTTGATGTACCTACTTCCTCTAATTGATAATGGTTTTCATCCTATCATGTTTCTCATCACTATGTGGTAATGGTATCTTTATGTGTTTTTCTCATTGCTATTCATGGTGGTACAATCTTAAGTGAAACCATATTTATCTTGATAGAAACATGATAGTCTTTGGTGGTCGTCTTTGTCTCTATGCTTGGGGGGCAAGGATAACTAGTTTTTGGAGGTGTGCATTATTTTCAAGGATCCCCTCTTTCTACTTAAAATACCAACATAGCAAGTATTGTGACATTTTAAGTGGGGGGAATATATTGGCATGAGTTTCATTTAGATTTTGACGTTTTTCTTCACTTTTTTCATAATGGTTGAACTTAGTGTAGCATTGGTATAACATCTTGATCATTTTGTGGCACCTTATCAAAGTTATTAGGGAGTATAACTTTTGGTATGGTTGACGTATGGGATACCTATAGACCTGGTGTGACTTTCCCATCTACCACCTTTTTATGAGTACACACCTTGTAGACCTAGCGTGTGTATCTCATCTTTTTCTTAGGGGCTCACCTAGTATATATCGGATTGCACTAGCCCTTATGAGCATATTTCATGGCCACATAACATAATACAAATTTCT